>JAMKCH010043784.1:0-12631 GCA_023653785.1 Ophioderma brevispina | reverse complement strand
TATTCATAATTATTTTTTTTCCAACTGAAAAATGGGAGAAAATGAAGGGGGAAAACGAAATTCAAAGAAAACCATTCAATTACAAGTTGTATAAGTGTCCGTTTGGACAATTATGACTAAAATAACCGATCTTGTCTTTATTAGGCTGCATTGGTTTATCCCTTGTAGGGTATGTCAGGATGCCAACACTTGTTCCAAACCTTCAAAAATCTGATTTTGATGTTTTTTGTTTGCGATTTATCAATTCAACTGAAGTGCTTTAAGATTTAGGCTGCAGGGGATTTTCTGGGGCGGCCATATTAGTAGAGGTAAGTTATGATCAAATAACATCAAGCTATCTGTTCAAAGATTCATCGTGATTGAAAAGCTGGATATCGAGCACAAAAGTTGGACATTTTAATAATTGTAGAGTGTGCCAGCCAGATTGGATTTATAAGTAAATGCACTGAATGAAATTTTGCACACCTCCAGAAATTATTGGCTAAGGTCCTAATAAACGAAAATCTGTCAATAGAACAAAGTCTGTACTCCGTTCACCCATGCACCACATTCCTTCTACTATTAACAATATAATATTTCAAACCACAGAAGTCCGGGAAGAAAAGTAATATATTTATCGAAAAGACTGGAAAAAGACTGACAGATTGAACAAGAACATGATTGTTGACAGATTGGACAAGCCCGTCCCCCATAGGCCATTGGCTTGATAATGATCACAATAAAATGTTTTAAAAAAGTAAAAAACCCTACATAAAAAGAACTCAACTTTGCACTAAAATTTCCTAGATGGAATTCCGGGGTGATTTTTTTTTCTTCAATTTTCCGATTTAGAGTGAAGTCCGCGAAGGTCCCGAAAAGATATTAGAAGAATTCAAGTAAAAAGTTAACAGTAATGGGGAGGGGAAAAAGAAGTCTGAAATTGAGAAATACATTATTAAGAGCTAATAAGCCATTCACAATAGGTTGTGGTTAATTTGTACATTAAGTAGCACGTATTCGTCTTCTTTTCTAGAGACCCTTAAATGTATAGTTTGTACCATAGATGACCATTGGTTGGGAGTGATAGGGTAAAAATAGCTAAAATGGCAAAAAGGGTCAATAGACCGTATTCAATATGGATCGTCAGCCACCAGAATGTTGGTGGACAAGGTGAAGACATTGCAGGACTACAATACATAAGCTGCCAATCGATCCATGTTTAGCGATTGCCCAGGGATCATTGAAATGTGAATGTATTGTAGTACTGGCAATGCGTGTATCTTGTCCCACAACATGGCTGGCTATTGATACGGTCTATTGTCAATTGACAGGGGTCAAAATCGAAGTTGCTCCCATTGGTAAAAAATTAAAGACGTTGTTCATCTAGCTAAAATGTGTCAAAATAAGGATATTTGGATCCATAGGGCACAATGTCCAATTGGGCGTTGATCTTCTTTGCCCTTATCGGCCGGAAGTTAAACTTTAACATAATCAAAACACACTTTTTGGGATCTCTTACCCCAGGCATAATTGCAAGATTTAAAATTAATCATATTACTTTTAATCTCTTTCTTCTGCCTGTACCAATTGAGATTGACTTTTTTAACCATTTATAACATTTATGTTGCCCCTATGACCTTTTTGTCGTACATAACAGATAACTCTGGTCTGCAGATGGTACCAACTATTCCTTATTTTGACACATTAGCTAGATGAACAACCAATTGGAGCAGCTTCGATTTTTGACCCCTGTACAAATAGAAATTGACCCTTTTTTTATCATTTTAAGAGAAGTCATGTACCCTATAATCAAACCAATGGTCATAGATGTACAAACTATAGCATTTTTTGAATCCTTAGATGAAGACGGACAATCTGGCATACATTTGCAAACATGATTTGGAACATTTTAACAACTAGTTTAACTCGTGTAACCATTGGCCCCTATTGAAAAAGAAAAGTGACACCACAATTTGATAGTAACTAACTACCTAGCTTGATACAGAGGTGACGATACTAACTACCAAGGTGTTAAACCTTTTCGGTGGGGATGGTAAACGAAATCCTTAAATAAGGTCTCTGTGATATTCTGCTCCTTGCTCTATTCGTCTGTTTTTTCTGAGCTTTGGTAAAATAAAACACACAAAAGAGAAAACAAGTTTGTGTTATTTAGAAAATATTAATTTTAGTACATAAATAAACTAATTTGCAGATATTACTCCCAAGTTCTGCCATTGTAATCACTCAAAATAATATAAAGTTATTAGCGACATATTGCCAGTTGTACTGACAAACGGGTCCAATTTTATTGAGTATGGTGTATGAGGACGAAACTTGAATAAATATGACTGAATTTAACTAGCCGCTCTAACTACTTATGATTTTCATTTACTGAATAAGGCATAGTAAATGCCTAGCGAAGTGAAAACAAGCAAATAGATTGTCCTTACGTGAATAGTAACATAACATCATTTACTTAAATTAAATCAACTAAACACAAATTAACCAACAAGTGAAAATAAGTGTGACAATACACGTTATGAAAATTAAAAAATGTACAAGTAACTACGTTACATTAGTTTATTAATTGTAACGTATTTTAACTTCTTCTTGTTGAACACTCCATATAATAAGTTTAAATAGTTTTTGTCAAAGCTGTTATCTGGGTATTATATATCATATGAAGTGGAACTTGACGAGTAAAGTTAGCAACCTTTTTTCAATTTTAATTATTAATTAAGTTATGATAAGCTATATTCAAGCAACATATGATTGTCTTACGTGAATAGTAAACAAAACACAATTTACTTAAATTAAATAACTAAACAAAAATTGAACCAACAAGTGAAATCTAAGGTGACAATACCGTTATGAAAAATTAAAAAAATGTAAAAAGTAACTTAACGTACATAGTTATAATTGAAATTATATTTAACTTCTTCTTGTTGAAACACCTCACATAAATAAGTTAAATAGTTTTGCCAAAGCTGTAATGTAATTATATAGAGATATGCAGGGACTTGACGAGCTGAAACTGTAATTCCAGGAAAATTTTAATTAGTTTATGATATAAGCATATTGTTGATAAAATTAATAGTAGATTTCATGTTGGCTAATATTGTGATATACTAAATTTGTTTTTTTTAATATAAATAAAAAAAGTAAAAAAAAACTCTATGATTAATTTTAATTTGAAAAAAGTAACTTACGTGAATAGCATAACAATTACAAAATTTATTTCAAATTAACTTAAGTGAAACACAAACGTGAAAAAAAATGTAGAACCCAACAAAGTACAAACTTTAAGTTAGCCAATACGGATGAAGCTCCGAAAAAAAAAATAAAGTAGTTTCATGATATTGGTTGTCAATAAATTTAACTTGTGGTGTACACTCACCATATTATAAACAGATTATGCAAAACTGCGGTATTATACTTATTGATTAAAAAACACAAAGGAACACAAATATATGATACAGAGTCTAGAACAGTGCCCTTAAAAGAAGCGGCACGCAAGACAGATTTGAATGAAATGGTACTTAACAACAAAAGAACAGTACAGTTAAATATTATAAAAACACAAAACACACATAACAAAAAACATATTCAAAAATAAGCGCATATGCACGTACACACGTGTGCATACCACACTACACACACACACACAACACCGAACACACACACACACGCACACACAAACACTGACATACACACACCAACAAAAACCACCACACAACCCAAATAGCACCAAAACCAACCAAATCACTCAAAGACAAAAAAACCAACAAACAAACACACATCCAGCATGCAAGTGCACACACCTAAAAACACACCAAGTACAGCTAAAAAACTGATAAAAATAGAATGATTTAAACTGCCTCAATTTCCAAAAGAGTGGATTAATCCAAGTGGCTCATTTTTGCGTGAAGAAATATGTTAAAGAAGACATAATAGCAACTTGAAGGCATCACGAAATTGCTTAAGGTTGACCGGCCTATTGCACTGATTAAGAATCTTGAGTTAGTAATATTGTTCAGGACTAATATATCCTGCTAGAGCCAATTTCGATGGCAATATTTACTTTAATAGCCAGAGCTCTCAATTATCAGCAACTAAAGGAGCATATTTATTTGCACTTGAAAGAATGAGCCTTGTCAATGCCAAATTCAAAAGGACAGTTAATTCAATTAATGGGGAGTTTTTTAAGATTTTCCAAAATATGCAAAGGTCCGGAATGAGGTTGTGATAGTGCGCTCAGGTGGAACAGTGGTAATGCTAGGCATATGCGTTTTGGGAGCTCCGACCACCAAGTCAGACAAAACATGAGGAGAACTTTCATCACTATTGGTAAAACCCGTGATTCCAGTATTTTTACAATATATTTAAGGATATTATTATGTTCCATGTATACCGTCCTTGTTCAAGTGTTGTTTGACAATTATTGAGGACATGACGGAGTGTCTCGCGATTTCCACAAGCTTTGCATTATCAGAAGAAAGAAAGTGCTTTACCCCATTTTTGAGGTGACGATTATTGAGAGTGTCACCAAGTGCATTGGTCAAAAACTTTCAAACGCCATAGGAAGATATATAGAAATACTTTTACAATGGTTGAGACTTTGCTTCAGCGGCAAAAAAGAAGCTCAAAGAACCGGAACTTGAACAAGGAGAGTTTTTTTTTCATGTGAGTTCACGCATTTGCACTTGATCACTGAGGTAGGACTTAGCTCTGTTCTGAATCTTCTTCAAAGGAGTTTTGTCTGCATGGTTAAAAACTGGTTCGATAGAGTTGACAGAAATATCGGTATTAACACTATTAATATATTTATATCATTCGATTCATTGGCTATAACACTGGCTTACAAAATGATCACATTCATTGATAATCCGTTTTTTGCTAATCAGACTTTTTCTATATAGATCCGAGTTCAAGACAGTGGTGACGAGAGTCCACTCCCTTATTCGTGAGGGAAATGTGGGAAGATAACATGGGTCCCGAGAAAAAATCAAGAAATGATTTAAGACATAAGCCTTTTGGCATATGAATAAAAGCCATTGCATGCATGGAGGAATACCGAAGAATTTTTTCAAGATCATCTACAGTAAGGCATCGAGCTTTTCGAGGTGGGAAAACACAAACAATCATTCACTGTGAGATGATACCTCAGAGAGGGAAGTAAATATTGAGCGAAATGCGAATTTCTTTCTAACCGTATATAGGTGTAGATTTATCTATATTTGTAAGACCAAATGGTCAACATATGCCTGACATACTCATATAGTTCAGTGTATTTATTCTTGAAAGTAATAAGAGAAACCTAAAAAATTTGTGAGACTCAGTTTCAACAGAGGGAATAATGGTGTCACCGAGTTAGTTGATAAAGGCAGTAGGTTCAGGGTGATCCACGGACACAATTGATCTAGACGACATTTAGAGGGTTTGAAGTTCAAACCCATAGATTCAGAAAGCGAACTTTATTTGAAATAAACGATGAATTGAGGGTGCGTTCTTGTCAGTAATAAGACAAAAATCGTCGCAAACGGAGTGGTAAATGACCATATTCCCGTCCAATATGTATCCGTGGCTCATCTCTTTTCAAGGAAACACTGAATTTGGATCAACACATTGGATAATAAGATCATAGGTAAAGTGGGCGCTTGGAGATGCCTAGTTTGAACTGAAACTATTGGAAGGACCAGTTCTTTGCAGAACCTGCCAGAGATATTTGGATAGAGATTATATGTATTTCTTAATGTATTGTATTTTGCTCTTTGAGAGTACCGACCAATGAGATCGGGGAAGGAAACAGGAACCAAAGGCATCCCTCACAAGTCATTCAAAGCAATGTGAAATGAACGGTAATACGGTTTTTTATTTTTTGCAGACGAATTATTTCATGAACAACTGGTTGTGTCAATGCAACCATTTTCCCTCTTAGAAAGCTTTTTGGAGCTGAGGATTTACGATATTAGTTGATTAATATAATATATGTTTCAATTCTGTTTGAAAGAACCTGGTGATATTTTGCCGATGCACGAGGAAGGAAAGTGCGATCATTCTAAAATTAGAAGGATTATCAGTAGCACCTTTTTTTATGAAGAAAGAAGAACGACCCTGCTTTCAGTCCAGATAGAGTGGAGGAGGAGCGGACCGAGGGTTACAAAAGACTTATTAAAAAAGAGTTGCCATGAAATAATGGGTACATGGCAGCTTTTTAAGTAAAACCAATGTTATATTATGGACACAGGAGCAGAGTTTAATTTTCCGCTGAAGAATACGTTTGACGCTTTTGGTTTAATACAAGACATGTCGAACTCGCTCATATATCAGGATGCATACGGAAAGATAGGGAAACCAGGAAGATCATCAAGAGATAGATTAAAAGGTGAGAGTATTTCCCATATAAAATTCATCAGCCGTCGATTTATTGAAAAGTGGGATATTCTTGTTTGGGAATACCAAAGTTCCATTATATTTTTTCACCAAAATTCCAGAAGTTGGGCGAAAGAGTTTTTCTTCATGCTTTGAATCTTTCAACTTCTTTGTCTGTTAAGCTAGATATGTATTCAAGTGACTTCACGACTGACTTGAACCTGTAATTCAACCGAAATGATGAATTAAGTTTCTGATAAAAAATAAGTGTGCAGTTATTGTGACTTAAAAGTGATAATCGTAAATACTCAATTCCATGATTTCTTATAATTATCAATATTTGCATATTATAAGGCTCACAATTGTTCAAAAATACGTTTAACTTATTTTTTAGTAATGTCAGGCAACACAAACGTAGGAGTAGGAGTATATAGTGCTGGTATAAATAATGGAACAAAACAATGTGTTAAATTCTCAACTTGATGCTGTAACTTAAGGACTGTCTCAGAGATTTTGAATGTAATAATATTATTTTTATGTAACAATTAACAAACTAAATTATTAAAGACAGTCATCTAAACTGCTCATAGTGTGAGCATTGAGAAATTTTAAACAGTGGCAAAAAATAAATAATTTTATTACAAAGGTTGTGATTTTCTATATAAGCATCTTATTTGAGATTAGCTATTTCCACACAGTGATTAGTATGTGGTAAAGCAAAAAAACACAGTTTGTAAAAATGAGGGCGGCAAAACTCAGGAAATATCTGACTCGAGATGTTGATGTTGTATTTTGATTCGTTTAAGTAAACCGACACTTAAACCTATTAACTTTAAGCTAGCAGATAACTATCATTTTCACCACAATTTGTGCAATTTGTGATACAAGCACCCAAAATCTGGCACCGATATACGGGTATGAAGCACCTTTCCCTTACACAAAAATAACTATCCAAAATGATGACATTTTTTCACGATGGCAGCCGCTACCCGCATGTGACAAAATTTAATTTAAGGTATGTAAACCCGGATGCAACAGTAATTTAAGTATAACAATCGATTGTAGTACTTCTAGATTTGTATCCTATCATTACAAAACTTAATACACCACCTAAAATTCAAAATAGCGGTTTCGTTTTCAGATGGCGGCCATTTTTACTGAAATTCCTAGGCCAATTATGATATCGTTAATATAGAGTAACATATGTATCAATTGGTCATACAAGCAAAAAGTACACATATAAACCACAATTCATGTTGTGTCTTATCAATATTGAACATAACTACCACTTGTAATTTAAAAAATGGTGTCTTTAATTTCAAGGTGGCTGCCATTTTCAAAAAACTAGTCACCACTGAAGAATATAATCTAGTATTGTCAATCGGTTGAATGCATTATACAAGCACAAAAATATACAATTATTTCCTAAATTATTAATATGTAATTTTCAATGATGTGCTTGTATATGAATTTCCAGGACGAAAGAATAGCGGCAACATGCTGCGAAATGGTGGTAATTTTTCCACGATGCTGACATTTAATGCTGTAGCGTTACACATGGGATTATGATAGACAATGTCGTCATTGGGGAAATTCATATGAGGCTCCGCCTCTCGGGCCACGGATCACAGGAGGACAAGTTACGGGGTGACTAACATTTCTAATGTTATACAGAGCTTTGAGCGTCACCAGTGAAACCGATATTACTTTGAAATGTAAAGGCCACAGTGCATATTCTGAATCTTGTAGGGAATTAAGCTAAGACAGTATAGAGTTTTTAATGAAGCAGACGAGAGTGAAACCACCTGCAGTTGCTTCAGAAAATGCACTAAATCACTTGGAGTTTGCACCGTGAAGAACAAGAAAGAAGCGGAAGTCCCATTCTACCAAGGAGACGTTGATAAGAGAGTGCAGAATGGTTGGCCAGGAAAGAAAAGCCGGCAAAACACCAAGCCTAATCCAGCTGTCGACACAAAGCCTAGGAGTGACCAGGACAATGTGCAAGCTCAGGCGTATGATCTGAATGCGTTTACCAGAGGTGGGAAAGAAGGAAAGGGGAAATAGACACTCCTCCGCTCTAGAAGAGGACCGATACGAAACAAGATGCTATGCTATTCTGTGATTCGGAATCGATCGCATGAATCAAAGAATATGGTAGGTGACCGGGATGATGACGGGGACTTGTTTACTCCTTCCGTGCCAAAACACCGTTGAAGATTATGTTTTTGATCCAGTTGTAACAAATTCCCGACCTGCTCAAGCTATGCATGCAGAATTCCACATGAAATACCATGAAAGCCGAACCTAATAACGTAAGGGGTTTTGGCGCACATAGCCCTAGCAGCTAAAAGCGCCATTCAACCAACAACAAACAGACAGACAGGGTATAGACTATGTTTCATAGTTTCAGCTCCCTCTTTGTTACTGTCTTGTACGACGCAAGCTCCTAATTTAGACAGAGGTTCTCAGACCTGAGGCCCGTAGGCCAGGAATATGCGGGGGGGTGCGGAATTGCCAGAAGCGGACCTTTGGCGTACCAAAAAAAAATTTTCGGCTCGCTGCGCTCGCCGTTGACCCAAAATTTTTCACCGTAGTCTCCAATTCTGAAGGGGGGGGGGGGGGGGGGGGGTGAGGGAGAAGAAAAAAATTTGGCGCAGCGGAGAGAACAACAAAACAGTATAGTAACAACGACAGTCGTAATGCGATGGTAACAGCTGCTTAGTCATTCAGATACTGACACCACAACCCTTAAGACAAACGTTTAATTGACAACACGGAACTTAAACATGGCAAAGCTGAACTTCAACATCATAAAGCGGACCTTGTCCATTTTTTGGGGGGGGGGGCTGCAGCGCACCCACCGCACCCCACTGCCTACGGCCTGAATGCTGAGGCTCACAGCTAGCACAGGCAGCACCTCCTAAGACCATCAAAATCTATGCCTGTCATTCACTTCCAGAGCCATATTCCCCCAGGACTCAGTTTCAAAAATGAGAAGTATACCTCTCGAATACAATGGCTCAGCATGCCTTAACATCGGTTGAGGAGGATCGGCAGTTCCTAGAAACCCCGCTGTGCATTAGCAATTATAGTCTTCCGTCAAATTGAGCAAGATCTAAATTCCCAGTGTTTTCCTGAGAGTTCCCTTGCATCTGGGGTTTGGGGGGCCCTCAGAAAACAATCGCCGCTCACAAGCACCTTACCGGGTACAGTCTGGAACTCGGAGAGCGGGATACAGTATTGAGAGTTATGGAAGCCTTGGTAAGAGAGTTCTAGACTCTCTAATCAGCAACAGGTGTCTTTCGACCATCTTGCCTCCTGAATCTTCAAGGACAGAGGGTGGTGCCATGGTCGGTACCGCCTCAGAAGGTAATAGCAGTCTGTAATCCCAGCCGCAACTAAGTTGCCACGCTGTATTGTAGCTATCAGGCTTTCTATCAGCCCGCCCCAGAAGCCGTACCATAGGCATGCTTCTACTTCTTCTAGGTCGTGAACAACCTTGGGTCTGTGGGGAAGCCAGTCCCATGGCGAAATCAATGATTGATTGAAGGAACCTCCTGTATGTTCTTCAAATGGCTTCTTCGGATGGGCGCCACAATAAGCCAATCGTCTAAATAGACGGATGGGGGAAACCCCCTTCTTTGGATGGACTCTGCTACCACCTACTACCATTCACTACTCCATGATATCCCGAAAAGTACACCAGAATTGGTACCCCGCCTACGTTGCCCAACACGAAACGCACCCATTTCTGACAAGACCTTTGTACGTATTGTAATACGGGTCTATCGCGGTATGCATAGACGATCGAGAGTGGACCCGTACCAGACTAGTTAAGAGGGCCAGGAGCACAATTGCTAAAGTTCTATGCAGAACTATCGGGCCGCATTTAAAAGTTCAGAGGTTTGAGATTCAGATGAGGCCTCCACTTCCCGATTTCTTTGTAGTTTAGTTAGGAAAGGGGTGGAGAAGAAGCCTCCTGATCACCTCGGCATCCTCACGAGCCTCTCGCTTGACTTCTAGTGTTCTGACCTCATGTAGGAGGGCGTTTTATCTTCCCTCCTCTGTATGGAAGAGGAGTGTGACAAAGTCCCCTGATTGAAGAGGTCGGGACGGGTGGACCAGAGACTCCATCGGTAAACATTTTCTTATACCCCAGAACCACGTCGGAGGATATATTCTGCCACACTGGCGTATACTCTTGCAGGCGGCCTTCGAAGGTAGGCGGCAGAGGCCGCTAAAGACAGTCACCAAATACCCTATATAGGGGTCCTGGCACCGCGGCCACCCCTCTGTTTCTACCCCTGCCTCTTTTGCCCCTGGCCACGTCCCAGACCCTTCCACGCCCCCTGGTTTCTACCTCCCTGACCTGCTGTAATATTCTTGGAGAACACTCCTCTTGGATTTGCCGTCCCTATCCTTGGAAGCCACAAAGCGCACAATACACCCTGGCAGACCTGAACCGACTCACTGCGATATGGTGTAGGCCTACGGCTATATCTGTTCAGGCCAGACGTCAGATTGTGGCTAAGGCTCTGAATTTTTCTGATATGAGAGGCTTGGAGAATGCCTCTTATGGACTAGATCTTTTGGAGGGCAGGTCCCCTCTCTGGCAGAGGACGTGTCGCAAGCGTTCCCTGGAGCTGCCCAAGGCTAAAGGCCGGAATAGCTCTAAACTAAGGTCAATAAGTGTAAGAACAATGCAAGTATTCAACTATTCGGCAATCATAATAATAATGAGGTCACATGTGTTCCAGTGGATATGACCGCCAACTCATGATCCAAAGATTGGTGGTTCGAGCCCGCTGGGCCATGTGCTGTGCACTTGGGGGCAAGCACTTTACCTCACTTTCTCTTCGCGCCAAGCGATATTCCGGGTAAGCTGTTATGGGGGATTTACAATCTAAGTGCTGATAGGCATGTGCGCTGCCGCTGCCGCCTAGGTGAAGCGAAATGATGTTACGATTTCCGTGGAGGCAGCGTATATAATAGGAAAACAAGCGCTTGGTATCCCGTGGAAAGGCGCTATATAAATGTCGGTAGTATTATTATTATTATTCTATATTATTCAATAATAATACTGAGATTTATAAACGCCTTTTACAAATTAGGCAAGGCGCTGGAATGGAAGGAAAATTAAAGGCTAGAATAAGGTGATACTTTAAATGCTTTTGAAAATCGTGAGACTATCAAGGTCACGAATGGCAGGAGGCCACTCGCTCCAAAGGCGAGGGCCAGCGATTGACAAGGCACGGTCACCAGATTGTTATTTGAAAGAGTGACAAGAAATTTGATGGATTAATCTAGAACGGAGCGCATAGGTGGACTGGTAAATGTGGAAATTGAATACAGATACTGAGGACAATTGATATTAAAAGCTTTGAAGGCCATAATAAGAACTTTGATGGAGTCGTGGAGAATGGAGTATTGGAGAAGACATCGGGCCTCTGACAGTGCCGTTTTCTGGTTTCCGATCACTGGTTTCTCTCCCATTTACTAACATAGGATATCGGGAGCTCATGCCACAGCGCATCAATCGGCAAATACGGTTCACTGTGAGCAAGAGAAGGCGGTGCTGGCAAATTGCCAGCACCGCCTCTCACCAGCCTCAGAGAACTATTCCACGCATATTCGAATGTTCATGGTATCAAGTGTTTTTATTACCTGACTTCAAAGCATGCATAAGAAAATAGTTACGCCTCTACGATGAATTTAAGAGCTAAGAAACAGACGCCCTATTTTAAAATGGCGGCGCCCATCCATGAACGCGCGTCTGGGAAAGGTGCCCTTCCGTTTATGGTTATTCCGTGAGAGACATGTGTGCGGTTTTGTTGCCTAAAAACTTAAGGACGAGCACACTTATTTTGCAAAACTTGAAGGCGATTTAGTTGTTGTTTTTGTATCACTGCCATTCAAAAGAGATTGCAATTATCCATCAGACAAAATCAAGGTGCGAACAGTGTATTTGCGGATACGATTGAGTTTGACAGAACGAGACAAAAGAATGCTGGGTAGGTGCTTGTTTTAGCTACACTCTTTGGGCGCCCCAACCCGTTTCCCACCAGATGAACTCCACGTCCGAAGGCACCCCCTCCGAGAGGGTGGTGGTTCCTTTTGGTTTTAACCACAAACGAAAAAGGGTGGGAGCTCACCTCCTCGGCCCCGCATCCGCAGGTTATCCGGCTTTTGGTCCAAAGTTCAAGCTCGCCAACACATCAACATGCTAAAACTGTGGCCAGTGTTCTTGGCTCTGTTTGGCTGGGGTCCTTCTGGCATTTGA
>JAMKCH010043783.1:0-19734 GCA_023653785.1 Ophioderma brevispina | reverse complement strand
TGCTCCTTGAGTAGTGGAGAAATATTCTTAGTCTTTTTTTTTTTATTTCACTATATATTTATATATTATTATCCCCTGCTTGTTCACGCAATACGAATACCTATGGTTGGGTGCCGTATCACATGAGGCTATAGATCGAATGTCTTCTTCTTGCCTGTATGAGGCAACGGCTAAATGTGTTGAATTTCGTGGAGTCAGATCACTGTTGGGGTTTGAGAAGTCTGTATCCACCCGTGGGCGAAAGGTAGGGCACTCATCGATGTATATTGCTGTTGAAACGACCGACTCCTGTGCGTGTCCTTTTCAAATTGACCCATTCCTAACGTGGAAGATTGCTACTAGGTGGGAGTTCTGTGATAGGTGTGATAGTGAATTGGTCTGGTCTTGAGGTATCTACCCAAACAGTGTTCCATGTCTGTACGAAGTTGAATGGGGAGCTGGAGAGTTAGCGGCATGTCGACAGAAAGGTTGACGAGAGCGCAGTCTCTGTCTGGCGAATTGGTGTGATTCTTTGACAGTATTATGCAGCAGGTGCTTGTTGTCCAACAGAGCCTTGTTCACCTAAAGCACTGCCAGAAACTCAGATGGAGTAAAGGACGAAAGCCAGTCATGGTCATCATGTTCTCGTTGAGTACTGTGTCCAGCTTTTTTGTGTGAGACCTATTGCGCCATGCTGAGGCGGTATATTCAGCAGCGCTGTAGGCAAGAGCCAGAGCGGTGGTGCGTAGAGTGGATGGACTAGCAGCCCATGAAGATCCAGCTAGGCGGCACAGGAGGTTATCCCTCGTATTCCTCGAAGATACCTTTGCCCATACTGACTTGAGATGCTGCCGATAAGTAAGCTGTCGATCTAGCTTCACTCCCAGATAAGTTGATGTTTGGATAAGGATTGTATGGGAGAGGCGCTCCTTTGAGGTTGATTTGGAGCTGGCGATGAGCCTCTTTGGTGTTAAGATGAAAGGCGGTAGCGGTGGTCTTAGCTTCACTCAGCTTCACTCAGGAGTCTCCAGGTCTTGAGATATGCTGCAGGTAGGGCCATATCTGAGTAAGTGTACTTTCTACTTCAGTCCAGCTTCTGTCCGAGTGAAAAAGGGCAAGATCGTCGGCGTAGCCATATTGTCTAGATGGTGCTTGAGGTAAGCCGCTGATATACAAGTTGAACACCCGGGGGGCCAGTTGTATTCAAAGGTGGATATGATGCGTGAACATGGACTTCCGAAATGCACCCTATAAACACGTATTTCCACCGACTAAAAACATACCCTAAACAAGCATTTTTGTCTGTTTTTGCTACCATAAACAAGTCTTTTGTCAGTTTTTTCTACCTTAACAAGTAAGCAAAGCATTGTGTTGATAATGTACCCTTATTATCTGGCTTTACTCATGTTGCTTTACTTCAAAATTACAATATTTTTGATGATTTTGATCTCGTGTACATCACAATTTCAGGGTTACGAAAAAAACATACCCTTTTTTCCATATTTTGCTGTTTTTGACACCCTAATCAATGTACGCGCGTACATCGCCTGATTGAAAAAAGACACCCTTTTTACGCGTTTTCTTGTTCACGCATCATATCCACCTTTGAATACAAGTGGCCCCCCGGGGTTGAACAGCAAGGGAGCCAATACTGATCCTTGTTGGAACTCCGTTCCTCAGACGCACGCAGTAGACTGCTCTGCCCATCACTTGTCTTAAGAACAAAGCCACGGTTTGAAAGCATGTTAAATGAATTGTACACGGTGACAATCCGGAATGGTTCTGAGAAGCTTGAGTGTCAAGCTTTCGTGCTACTCGGTGTCATATGCTGCAGTTAGGTCCACCAAGATGACGCCTGCCTTACGACGCTTTTCAAAGCTCTCCTCAATATCACAGTAGTGATATCGGGCGGTAGTTATTGTGGTTATCAAAAGGCTTGTTTGGTTTGGGGAGTGCGATGGTAGCCCTCCTCCAGATCTTGGGTAAGAACTGGTTGGTAAGGCAACAAGTGTAGAACTCCTGGAGCAACTCAAGACATCGTGGGCCACAGTGCATCAGAAACTCCGCTGCAATATTATCAGGCCCCTGGGCTTGAGGTCGAATGTGATAAGGCATAGGTATTTGCGTAGACCATGGCATAACTAATTTACAAGTTAGTAATACACTGAATTTGCAATGGTAAACCTACGGTAGATCAGATCAAATCTAAATAGAACAGCCAGAGTTAGAACACGGCCAAGCTCTTTCAGATAAATTAAAACAATTCATAGACATAGACCCGCCCCCCCCCCTCCAGTTTAGGCCTGTATCACATCTTTGGAGGCCTACAAATTACAAATCAACAACATAAACTCATTCATTATAGACCTGACCATTGTCGTAACCAGGGGGGCCGAGGGGCAGCTGCCCCCCGGTGGGTGAATCGAGCCCCCCTCTTGCCCCATGAAACTTAGGGATTTACATAGGCCATATACTATAACTTAACAAATTTTAATTATGCTTGCCCCCCCCCCCCCCGGCTCTCTGAAAATATATTCCCAATGCCTATACCAGGCTGTCAATGGCCACATTCATGATGCAATATAGCTAAGGTGCAGGCACAGTAGTTAATTCTGCAGGTGACCACAGGGACTAATGAAAACCTTTAAAACCCTCGTCTACATGGGCCATTTTTTTTGTAACAAACTCCTGAGGGGTGGGTATATACGACCCCCACCCTGTGATTTTCGTTCCTGAACATCAGATTGATCTAACTTTGGTTCCACAGGATAGTTTAGGGTTTCTTCTTTTTTCCCCCACTGGAAGCAAAAATAATACCTAAGTCTCTCAGGCAAAGGTGCAATTTACACTAATGACCCCCGATGTGATCTTTGACTCCTTATTGTCACTGCATTGTCCAGCGATCAGAAACGACACAAGCATTCCGGGGAACGATGTATTTTAAATATTTTTTGTTGGTTTTGAATTTTCTAAAAACTGAGTGGAATGGAATAACCAATAGTTGGTAGAAATGCGAATATAGGTTTAGAGCTCCAGAGACAAATCCAGGACATACGCGGATAAATTGTAGAGCGATTATAATTTAAGGTCTACTTAATTGTTCATGACGTTTTAAAATGCCTATAAAAAGCTGCTATTTTGGTACATAAAAGGTAAAGGTAAAGGGACGGACTGTGTAAACACAGGAACGGAGTGCCCATCTCTTTCTTCCGAAGCGATTGGGCCAGACCCTACCATATACACGTTGCCGTATGGGGGATAGTCGCCAACCTCATTACAGCGGTCTGTTGACCTCCCATCACTGGAAATGCCTGGTACCCTTATACACCTGGTTAGAGAGGATTAACTGAGGTAAAAAGCCCTTACTCAGGGTGAAACCATGGCCGCGGGGCTCGAACCCACAAAGCTTATGGCGTGCGGGGGCCTGAGCGCTGATCCCTGGACCACATTGTTCGCCCTCATTTTTGTACATAGGTACGTGCAAAATGAAAGCAATTGTTATCTATTCATGTATTTTAATAAAGGTTACACAGGCACCTTCGTCCAAATGGTCCAATATACCTGTAAATTTACTGATATAAGCCCACATTGATAACTCTGAGAATTTTCAAATCGAATACTTTGGCAAAACCAAGTAGGACAACACTCCTTCATGCGCTAACATGCCCCGAACGGAAATGAGGTTGCCTCGATGAAGGGTATACAATTTCAAAAGACTGACAGAATTCTTGAAATGACATCATTGTATACATTAACCAAGAGCAACAAGCAGCCGTCCAAAGCAAAAGAAAAGTGTATTCAATTAACCTGTTTTGATGCTTGACTTTTCCAGTTGAGAATTTTTAATATGTATGTGTTCATCATATCAGCATACCGATTTACTTAAAATGATTGTGAAAGGTTGGTTGGTGTATATCTTCATTTTATCCATCCTAAAAGGAACTAAAGACCCCGTCTCGATATAACCCAGCTTTCCTATGAGTCCGGATCACGTTGCTTTTCATTATAATTGTTTAGATATTAGTTTGAAAGCCTGTGCCCCTTTTGAGTATTTTTGGAATTTAAGCTTTTTTTTTTCAAGAGTAAGAAGGCCAAAGGACTATTCCACCGTGCATTAAAGTAGCATTTGGAGAGACCGGTTGGGCCATAACCTCTGACAGGCTTTTGCCACTAGATCTATAAATGCCAAAACAACTTTTTCTCTTATTTTACGAGTATTGTGTTGTATTTCGATTCCTAATTACCTCTTTGATTGACCACCCCATTGCACACTTGCAAACTCTCTATTCCGACAGCTTATACTGTTATAAGCCAAACAACATTTTACGCCTCACCCTATGCAAAAGCGAGTATATCATGTTTACTCAACTATGACTAAGCTATTTACTCAAATTAAAGAGTGACTTATTATATTTGACATTGTTCTTAGTGATCACAGATATTCCAAACCAATCTGTCAAAAGCTTAGAATTTCACACCTATCTGTAAATATTTTAAAGATATGTGATATAATTTTTTGCAGCCTAAATACCCCTCTGCAAATCAAACGATTTCCTACTTCCAGTATCAATACGCCAGCTCTAGTTTTATCATTTACTATTTAATGGACAAATATACGCATTCCAATACATACAATACATTCACCTGTCATGATCCCTGTGCAATCGCAAACTGATCGTTGACAGCTTAATGTATTGTAGTCCCTGAATGTAACATCTTGTCTCACCAACATGTCTGGTGGCCTGACTCATAATTGAATACGGTCTATTATAGAAAATAGTCACACAGTATAACAACAGTTACACAATGTTGTAAACAGTTAGGGGCATGGGTTCTTGAAAGGGTGTCGTCCTGCCCGTTTTACACATGGTCATTGTATCTGTTAAGTGTTTTAATACTATGGCGCTATACAACGATCGCCGTGGAGATGGATATCGAAGGCAAACAAAAGAAGTGACGTAGGTGTTTAACTGGTCTATATCTCATTTAGCCACCAACACACAAACAACACACACACACGTTTTATACCTGAAGAACTACAATGTTGTTCTCATTTACCATGTGAACTTAGGGCCTATAGGATCTTTTGTTTGCAATGCTATGAGCGTAGCAGTTAATCACAGCCAGAGTTCGTTCTTTGCAATGAGGGTGCCAGGTATGGCACGCTCCACGTATCACATACGGCGATTTTCCCGCGCATGTCGAGTTTCACCTCGCTGTTTATTCAAGTTTTCCTCGCCATATGTCGATTGTGCAGCATTATAATTGCGAGTTTACAGCTCTATCTGTCCAGTTTTGGCCCGCTATACAATCGAGTTGTGCTCTCCTATAGGTGATGTGGACAGAAATCATGGTTTCGCATTTTTACGCTCCACGTATCAAGTCGGGCGCAGTTTCCCCGCGCATGAGTCGAGTTTCACGCGCTTGTATCGTGTTCCTCGCCATAGGCGAGTGTGCCAGCGTTATAAAGTGTCGAGTTTACACGCGCTATAATGTTCCATTGCCCTCTATAAAATCAAGTTTTTTGGCTCTCGATATGGTGTTTGACATAATCATGTCCAGTTTCAAAATCTCGAACATGATTTTTTTCTCACATGAGGAAAACTCGACAAATGATTTTGGTGTATGTGTAAAAAACATCATGTCGAGTTGGCGCATGTTGAGAAAAAAAAATCAGTTGAGTTTTGCTTTCATGGTGAGAAAAAAAGCATGTCTAGTTTGCTCATTTTTGAGAAAAAAATCAGGTCGAGGTTCTCATGTTGATAAAAAAATCATGTCCGTTTGCACATGTGGAAAAAACTGCAGTCCAGATTTTTCAAACTCAGCATGATTTATCTGGCTGATGTCATGAACTCGGCACATGAGGGCAAACTGGACAGATGGCGCTTTAAACTCGACATATTGCGGGGTAAACTCGATATACAGCGCATGAACCCTCGCATGATTGATACGTGGAAGCGTGCCATAGAAGGTCATCAGCGCCGGTAAGCCTTAAATGTAGTTGTTTGGACTCGCGTGTTCGTTAGTTTTACCCAGTGCTGTTTTTGTCTTCATCGAAGGGTGGTATATCAAATCACGCATATTGGCAGGGACGTGGTACCGATTAAGCAATATTGATCAAATAATTTGCTATTGATCCATAATCATTTGCGAGGCCCTACCAGCCTACGCACTTTACTTCTCTTGTATTACTATGGATCGAGAAGTGTCTCCCCTCAGAGTGGGGTGTGTTCTAAAACTCAAAAAACCGATAACAGTTCAACCAATCCAATCCACTAGGTTTCCACAATTTTTCAAGTTATCTCAACTTTTACCATCATAGGTTTTACGCCACGTTGCCAAAGCTAATGGTACGTGGGAACACTTTAATGAGAACAATAAAAAGCAGCCCCACAAGCCAGTCTTGGGGACAGGAATTAATTATATTAATTCCTTCGGATTATCCTTCCTTTGCATAAATTAATATTCATATCCCATTTTGTTTCCCAAAACGGAAATAAACCTCGCAAACAAATAAACCAAAGAGATATGTTAGGGGGAAATGAATTTCGCCCTAAGAGCGTTCTGAGTGAGTAACAAAACCACCTAAGACCCTACTTAGGGATAGCATAACATCATAAAATACCAACATTAGATCGGCTTTTTCCAGGGATTAAAAGTGCTGTTGCCTATTACTAATTACACTGCCCTCGGAATCGTCACAATCATCCATAAATTTTCCTACAAAAGTGCAAAAAGAATCATAGTCCTCCTGGATCCAGTCCGCCTTCCATAGACCAATAGAGCGTGAAGATCGGTTTGCCGTGTATATTCAGGCCCTATACTTTACTGTAACAACGTGGACTATGAGTCCAGTGGACTATATCCTGTTTAGACATTTACCCCGGTTATCAATAGGTTAATTAAGAATTTCATATTCAAATTAAGACCTCTTCATACTGGGAGTTTTCGTAATCTGACCTCTGACACACTTTTTTTGTTTGACAACACTTATGAAGTCCGTAACCCTTTCACGGAATAAAGCACAAGGTTCATTCCGTTTAAGTTCCCGAATTCATAAGTGTGTCGAAAAGTTGTCAGATGGTCAGGTTACCAAAACAATCCCCTTGCAGAGTTCCATGGGTGGATAGTTGACGTGAGGGTTAAAATCATTGGCCCTGTGAAACTAGGCCTTTGATGCCATTACAACATATTGTAGTCATTGTACAAGTTGGTGCAAAGAATCGGCTTACGAGAAACTGATGAATTAAAGTTCTTACACAGGGATATGTTAATGATAAGACGAATGCCATTGTTGGATGGGATGATAAGGAACTTATAATCCACTTTGCGCTAATTTTCAATATAAGGTTGTGTGGCGTTATATGTGTATTAATTGCTATATAAGAATGCATTATTTCTCCTATTGCAATGTTTAATTAAATAACTGATGGTGTTTTCATTCTGATACTTCAATTAAAACATCTAGTTGAATCTTTGAAATAGTTATAGTTATATTTTTGTACATTGATATGCGTACCATAAACGTTTTTGGTGGTGGTGGTGGTGGTGGTGCGCCCGCAAGCGGAGTGCCCATCTCTCTGTCTTTGGCGTTTGGGCCAGACTCCCCCATATAATGTTGCTGTGGGGGGTTCGCCACTCCTCCCGCACAGCGAGTCTGTTTTGCATTCCCAGCATATGCCGGTGTGAAAGTAATCATAGTCCGGCAGGTGTCATAGTCCGGGCTCCATAGACGACAACGGAATAATGTTTCGTGAAGAGTCTACTGAATCAATTGCCCTATTGTTCACCATTGTTCCCGGACTGTCAGCCCGGAGGACTATATGTCCTGCCACACCGGTACCCATTTATACTCCTGGGTGGAGAGAGGCAAGCGAGGTAAAGTGCCTTGCCCAAGTGCACAACACATTGGCGACAGCGGGCTCGAACCCACAACCTAATGCTTATGAGGCAAGCGCTAATCCGCTGCACCACATGTGCCCCCGCGGCCATTAAAATAAATCATCTTTCCTCTCACGGCAAATGGTCAGACCTAAAACTTTTAATGGGGCTCACTCATTTTGAAATCTACTATAATACCTTTGCGGTTTTTTGTTGTTAACTTTATTTTTCATGGTATGCGTCCTGCATGCTAAAGCGTGAAAACATCTCCAAAGTGTTTGCCTCCACATCTACATAGTGGTCATTGATATCGGGCATAGATGAAAAAGCCTGTAGGGCAGACCCCAAAAACAAACACAAAGAAAGAGATTTTATTAAAATTGAGAAATAAAAATTGCGGTCAAGAAAAAGGATTTCAAATTTATTAGCTGGTTAATTTTCCTCGTTATAGACCAAACGTGATACTTATCTATTATCGTGGTAACCGTTGTACACGTTCAAACAAAACCAGGAATATGTCGCAATTTTTGAAAATGTAGATGTTTAAATGATTATAATCTATAATACTTAGCTTTAAAGTGATACCAAATTTATCTTTTATACCAAATTCACTACTTGATGTTCTTTTATATTTTTCAAATTGGCAATTGAGCAAGGAAGGTATACTACCCGTTCCTAAGCCTCTACTCCATCACTCACACCATCGAACCTGAGAATTTGGAATTAATAGAAAACTTTTGTATTTTTCTTTTTACTTCATCTGCAAAATATTCTGGCTGAACTCTTATCCATTACAATGTTGTTAACATAAATATAGGTTATTTACGGTTACGGATTCAATAAGTTGGCGACGTTCTTTCATATGAAACAGAGACAATTATATGGTGTAACCAGTTGGGGCACCTTAAAGATGAACGAAATACAAAGAACTGTATGCAATTATCAAACTTAAAAGAATAAATTATTGATAAGATAACTACCTTAACTCAACATTCTTAAAGAACTCCTTTTTTGCTGAGAGTTCAAGAAAAATCTTCGGAAGAAGTATTTGCAAATTGCAGTTGATTCAGTTTATACAAGCACAAATCTATATCACAAAGCGCCATAGTCCACTTACTGTATTTTCGTTTCTGTCCGTAAAAGGACTGAAAATACAAAATTGTGAATTTATTCCAGAGTAGATCAAATATCCACGAAAGATAGGTCATACATACATACATGTACTACAGTTAGGTGAACAGTTTAGATGCTATACAATTTTCAAATTTTTAAATGCTCATTTAAGCTTTTATGAAAGGTGTGATAATGTGGCCAAATATGTACAAATTCAAATTCATGTTTTCCCCCTTATGTCACACATTTAAAAAAACGCCTATATTGAAAAACTGAATCCAGCGACACGTTCTTGGTTTTGTGGGAGCCGGAGCTAATCTCATTTTGGTTTTGTCACCGTCTTCAAAGAATACGATTAAAGTTGAGATATGCTGTCAGGAATAATTTTGGATAAATACTTTCGCGGTTTCCAGACAATGTGTCAACTCATGCATATTAGGAGATTGACTTCAGAATGGATTTGTAGGGTTTAAAATGCTATTCGCCACGCCACTGACGCCATTACCTACACGGTCAATATTCTTATAATTTTATCGCATTAACCATATAACCTTTTCCAACAAATAAATAAGCCAAAAACTTTTTAATAAAGTGACAAAGTTGTTGAAAGTAATTATAAGATGTTCAAGGTTCTGAACTAAAACAAAAGATGCCTTAAAGACATGCTTTTGGCGATGGCTGACAGGTGTACTTGAAATATTGACTTATTATCGAGCTCTTTGTAAAATTTATGAAGTTTGTAGACTCTTCTTTATGGATGGCGCACTTGACTCTCCAACCGGACAGTACAACTTTAATAGTAATTATTATCGACTGCCTAAAGCAATTTAGTAAAAGATCGACAATAGCATTGCTATCTGTTTAAAGAAGGTGCGGCATGTTCTTTTCCACATCACTACTCAGCGTTGCAGCGGATGACTTCACCTCTGCGGATCATTACATGCAATGTAAATTTAATGAGAACATTCCTGACGCTGACATAATGTTATACCTATGTTAAGGCATGAATAAACCATAGCATGACAAATGTCGACAACGTTTTATTTTGACATGGCACATGTGTGATATGTCCGTGTAATAAGTGTTGACACCAGCTATCGTTAAAAGGACGTTTAACTTATTTGAAGCATGATCTTGACGCATTTTGACTACACAACTTTCAACTGGGTGAACCTTTTCTTCAAAGGGGTAGAACAAGTTCAATATGTGCCATGCATATTTTTCTTCGCTTGATTTGATTTGAAGTGCTTGCAACTTTGATGGTGAAGTCGAAACGATTTTGTAATGTATTGATGTACTAATAAGTACTGACACCAGCTATCATTAAATGACGTTTAACTTATTTGATACATGATCTTGATTATACATCTTTCAATAGGGCGAACCTGTTCTTCAAAGGGGAAGAACAAGCTCAATATAAATCGTCGGCTGAATGCAAGACCGACGTAAGTGATATTTTTGTCGAAATTGAGTTTTTGGTGAATTTTGAAAGAAGGGGTATTCGCACATGATTAAAAAAGTTAACGTATGTGCAATGCGCTTTTTCCGCTTATTGCAAGACCAACGTAAGTGCTGCACTTACGTTGGTCTTGCATTAAACATTTTTTCACCAACGTAAGTGTCACTTACGTTGAACTTACGTTCTCTTCTTTTGTAAATAATTATTTAATTACGTTTATCAAGGAGAAATTATTCGATTTATATCATACAATCATACAAATACATTTCCTATTGTATAATTATGGACACACAACCTATAAAAGCCAATAGAAACACAAAATGTTCCTCTTGAAAAACTAGTCAAATGCACTTACGTTGGTCTTGCATTACGCCGACGAAATGTGCCATGCATATTTTACTGCGCTTGATTTGATTTGAAGTGTTTGCAACTTTTTCAATTGTGTAATTCAATACACTGACTGTGAAGTCGAAACGATTTTGTGATGTATTTGTGTAACAAATTACTGACACCCGCTATCATTAAAGGACGTTTAACTTATTTGATGCATGATCTTGATTATACATCTTTCAATAGGGCGAACCTGTTCTTCAAAGGGGAAGAACAAGCTCAATATAAATCGTCGGCTGAATGCAAGACCGACGTAAGTGATATTTTTGTCGAAATTGAGTTTTTGGTGAATTTTGAAAGAAGGGGTATTCGCACATGATTAAAAAAGTTAACGTATGTGCAATGCGCTTTTTCCGCTTATTGCAAGACCAACGTAAGTGCTGCACTTACGTTTAACAAGCATGATCTTGGCGCATTTTGACTCTACATCTTTTAACCGGGTGATTGAGCTGTTATTCAAAGGGAAAGTATAAGAACATCTCAAATATATTGTTCATCCGTTTTCTTCGTTTGACTTGATTCGAAATGTGCCATGCATATTTTACTGCGCTTGATTTGATTTTAAGTGCTTGCAACTTTTTTTCAATTGTTAATTCAATACTCTGATTGTGAAGTCGAAACGATTTTGTGATGTATTGATGTAATAAGTACTGACACCAGCTATCATTAAATGACGTTTAACTTATTTGATGCATCTGGTCGCATTCAACTGGGTGACATGTTTCTCAAGGCGAAGAACTTGTTGTTTTTGTTTGTTCAATATATAGTGCCATGTATAGTTTCTTCGCTTGCAACTTTTTGCAATTGTATAATTCAATACTTCGAATGGTTAGTCTAAACGATTTTGTGATGTATTGATGTAAATAATAATGACAACGCACCATCTTAAAGGGACATTTAACTTTGTGTTTGAACGCTGATCTTGAACGGCATTGTACTATACAGATGTCCCCAAAAAAAAAACTATACAATCAAAGATTATTTTTTTTTGGCCAAGAATTTTAAGTTTCAGCTCAACTGGAGTTTTACTGATTCTTTTTAATCTTTAGGGTGTTTCCAGCTTTCATGAAATTTCTAGTTGGTGTAATTTGGGGGTAAATTGTTCATGATTTGTGGCCAATTATCTGAGACAGTTGAAAAAACCCGGTTGGGGGGCCAGTTTTCATCAACTATCCTGAGATCAACAGAGTTGCCATGGAAATCACCTTCAAGAGACATTCTTTATTGAAAATTAAAATAAAAAGTAGGTAATAACTTGCTCTTCGTTCATGTGAAATAACATAATTTATAACTTATAATGTCGCAATTGCTATAAGTCATGAAGCATTGGGGAAATTCCAATTCCAAACAGTCTTGTTGGTCTCAGCTTTACTCCCCAGCTTCACAGAAGGTAGAACCATCAAACACTCTTGTTGAAAGTAAACTAGACCTTTGAAACACAACCCTCCTTCCCTATTGGCTCTTTTGAACACTGTCTTTCTTTTTAATCATATTCCTCCCTGGCATCTTGAGGGAGTGGGGAATATGTAGGGTAATTTCCCTCCACTTAGAGCATTGTCCATCAAGACTTGTAGGCTTTTACAAAGTTTTTTAGCAGTCAAATTCCCCAAATTTCCATAATTTCATGATTAATGACCCCCTGAGAGGAGTCCCTCATTTCACCCACAACATAATACTTCGGTGCTTTCACTGAAAAATAATATATTGATTAGTTCAATGCATGATAATACATTCACTCTGATCTGTAAATATTCTTTTGTTTTGAAACATTTCATATCCCACAAGTGTACATGCCTTATACTTTAGTTTCTTGAACCTCCAAGTGAAACTGGCCCAAGAGGTATTTTATCCTTTGTGTTCAACTGACAATATCTCCGCTTAGGGTCATACTGATGGAATAAAAATGAGGATTTAGTTAGGATTCTTGTCTAACAATAAGTAAAATTAGCCTGGCAAAAAATGCAGTGGGTTATATTTCTTTTATAATTTTTACGTTTTATTGTAATAGTTAGTTAATTGGGAACAGTCTGTAAATTTTTTTTCACTGGGTGCACCTGATCTTAATAAAGCTTTAATTACGGAAGAATAATTCCATAGTTATGTGCCTCTCACTATTTTCTTTGCTTGATTTGATTTGAGGTGCTTGCAACTTTTTTCAATTGTGTAATTCAATACTCTGATAGTATATAAAGTCGAAACGATTTTTGTGAAGTATTGATGTAATAAATATTGACACCAGCTATCAATTAAAGGACGTTTAGCTTATTTGAGCACGACCTTGATACATTTTGACTACACGTTTCAAATGATGAACCTGTTCTTCAAAAAGGGAAAATACGTTCAATAGATCGTCGCGAATCTTCCAAACAGGCCACTCGACCAAAACGTCACATTTCGAGATATCGCGATTGAAGGTTTCGAGAATTATGAACTTGCATATCTAAAAATTTGAAACATTTAGGAAACTGATTTTATGTGGGACATTGTGGACATGAAAACGTTCTTCATTTTGAGTACGCTTTCCATTCACGTATCCTTTGTTTCTTGTCACATTCAATAGACAAAGTGATTGGTTTTTGCAAAAAAAACTAAAAACGTCTCTGTTTCTATGTCAAAGAGAGACGAATGCACATTGAGCTGTTTGGCCGTACTCAAAAAGAGGTCGACGATCGCCTCAGGCTGCGGTATTCAACATGTTGAACATACTTTAAGTTTTGCTGCCGAGGGCGACTAGAAATGACTATGCTTTTGTGCGTTTTCTAAAGGGGTCATTGTCTATTACAGAGCAAAATAATGTGCCAGTGAAGATAGAAAAGAGGAATGACGAGGTCTACAATTTTTATTTGTATTAGAATTGATTTAATCAAATATTTAATACTCAATGTAAAATATATTACACTCAAGCTATAAAGATACAGTTAATTTGAATGGAACCTGTAAAAGATGGATTTACGGGGTTTTGGTTGGAGAATTGCTGCCAGAATTTCTTGAAATTTATAGCATTTTTTCCGGTAAACTTATGAATAATAGTAATCAGATAATTGAAAATTCATAATACTGAATGAGTTTTACTGATTCTTTTTAGGAGTGTTCAGATTTCATGAGATTTTTAGGTGGTGTAATTTGGGGGTATGGTTCAGGAGTTGTGGCCAATTATCTGAGACAGTTGAAAAACCTGTTGGGCCAGTTTCATCTATCCTGATATCAACAGAATTACCTATGAAACATACCTTCAAGACATTCTTTATTGAAATTAAAATAAAATAGGTCTAACCGTGCTGCTTTCATGTGAAATAACATAATTTATAACTTTATAATGTCGCAATTGCTAATAAATACATGATCATTGGGAAATTCAATTCCAAACAGTCTTGTTGTCTCAGTCTTTCTCCAGGTTTCAGTCTAAGGTAGAACCATAAAAACACTCTTGTTGAAAGTAAACTGAATCTTTGAACCAACCAATCCTTTCCTGTACGCTCTTGTTGAACACTGCTTTCTTCATCATATCCTCCCTGGCATCTTGGCGTCAGTTGGGAATAGGGGAAGGGTAAATTGTCCTCCACATTAGAGCATTGTCCACACATTTGTCCCTCAAGACTTGTAGACTGTTATAACAATAGTTTTAGCAGTCCAATTCCCCAAATTTCCATGATTTCATGCATTAATGACCCCCTGAGAGTGAGTCCCTCATTTCACCCACAACACAACATAAATAACTTCTGGTGCTTTCACTGAAAAATAATATATTGATTAGTTCAATGCATGATAATACATTCACTTTGGTCTGTACAATATTCTTTTTTTTGAAAACAGTTTAATCCCACAATGATGCTACACCCTTATACCTTTAGTTTCTTGAACCTTCAGGTGAAACGGCCCAAGTGTATTTACCTTTGTGTTCAACTGACAATATCTCCGCTGAGGGTCCTCAAATTGGATGGAAATAAAAGTGATGATTTAGCTTAGGATCTTGTCTAACAAATAAAGTCAAAATATCTGGCAAAAATGCAGTGTTTATATTTTTTATAATTTTTAGTTTGATTGTATAGTTTTTATTGGGACAGTCTGTAAATCTTTCAACTGGGTGAACCTGATCTTAATAAGCTTTAATACGGGAAGAATAAGTTCAATAGTTATGTGCCATGCATATTTTTCTTTGCTTGATTTGATGAGGTGCTTGCAACTTTTTTCAATTGTGTAATTCAATACTCTGATAGTATATAAAGTCGAAACGATTTTGTGAAGTATTTGGATGAATAAATACTTGACACCAGTATCATTTAAATTTATACCAATTGGCTATATAGCCAGGACAAGCCCAATATTGACATATGCCCTAAATGAAAGGGATGGCCCATAAAAAAAACACACAAAAATAAGAAGGCAGCCCTAAAACCAAAAGTGAAAAGGAATGGCGGATGGAAAAAGCAAAAAATAAAGGGACCAGACAAATGGAGAAAATAAAAAAAAAACTAAGACTATGGACAGAGATGTGGAGGCTAACAGCGGCTTAAAGGCTTTTAGGGAGGTGCACTTTACAACACCTCGGGCAGTCGTTCCATATGTGGGAGCAAATGCATAAAAAGACCTTTTGGAAAGGCGGAGGAGCCTGCGGAAGGGTGGATCAAGAGAGAGGCTATTGAGATTGCGAAGGGTTAGGTCTAGGGTGCGACTTGAGGGGATTAGGAGAAGAGCAAAGGTGGTTAAGAATCTTGAAGAGATGGCACCGGACAGCAAACGCACGGCGCTTAGATAAGGGAGGAAGGATTGGAAGCAAGGAGGAGATCTTCAGCGAGAGCTTCCAAGACTGGAGAATGAATCTGCAGGAAAGCGCTGAGTAGATTCCAACCTGATGGTCTAGCGTGATGGTTAAAGGATGCCAAGTGATACTGCCGTACTCAAGGATGGGTGAACCACGCAAAAGGTAAAGAAAACGGCGTGTGGTAGGGGAGGCGTGTTAAAAGCCCTATGGATATAGCCTATGGGTCTTCTGGCTTTCTGCAGATATAGTCCACTGCACATTCCAGGGATAAATTTCAGAGATGTGAATACCAAGGAATTAAACAGAGGAAACTTTTCACTGACTTGGTTATTCATGCTGAGGACAGACGTTGTGAAAAGGTTTTTCTTGGTGGAAATGACCAATGAGTTGAGTCTTGCGGGCATGGCCGTGAGATTGTTGTTGCGGAACCCAGTATGCATTAGTATCAATGTCTGCTTGAAAGCTGGTGATTCACTGTCATGGCCTGATGGGTTTGTATAGGGTGGTGTCATCAGCATACAAGGAACAAGGAACTGTTGAGAGAAAATGAAAGAATTAGAAAGATCATTGCTATAGATAAGAAAGAGTAGTGGCCCCAAGAAAGAGCCCTGGGGAACACCAGACAGAACAGGGACAGGATCAGAGGAAATGCCATGAACCGAAAACAAGACTGAGTACGGAAGGAAAGGTAGGACCTTAGCCAGCAAAGAAAAACAAAAAAAAAAAAAAAAAAAAAAAAAAAAATGGGACCAGTGATCCCAGCAGAATGGAGTTTACGCAAAGAGAGGGCCATGGGGGACTTTGTCAAAGGCCTTACTTAGGTCGACTAAGGCTACAGCACACTTTTCCGACTTTCAAAGATGCTCATACAATCATTAAGGGCCGTGAGGAGGGCGTCGGCAGTGGACGACTTCGAAGAAATTGCCAAAATTGATGTTTGGTTAGAACTTTGTTGCGATAAGATGAGAAAGGATGTGATTGTGGATAACCCCTTCCAAAATCTTGCAGGACATGGGTTGTAATGATAGGGACGGTAGGTTGGAAAAACAGAGTGACAATCACCAGACTGAAGATCGGAATGGACCCTAGACTAAAGTTCCATGCACTGGGTGTTGTAAAACAGGGGATGGAAAGAGTAAAGATCTTCCAAGAAGGGATGAAAACAGCTAAACAGCACAATTCTTAAGGCATCGTAACTGTTATGCCATCACACCTGCAGCTGAGTTGTGATTTAGCTTCGAATAAGCTTCACGATCTCTCCGGAACTTCATCTGAAATGAGAAAGAGTAGCGGTACTGTTATAGTGTGGAGCAGAAAAGTGGGGGGCAGCATCACGGTTGAAACACTCAGAGAAAAACTGGACATGAATGAATTGGCGATCTTCAAGAGGTGAGAGCACATTTCCATTGTAATTTATTGTATCAGGAATGGAGGATTGGCCGGACCGCGACTGGACATAGCCCCAGAGGATTTGGTGGGAGAATCATTATTCAAGAGCGGGCAAAAAAGAGTTGCTTGCAAATTTCAAATGGTTTGGAGAGCATCCTGGCAGCTTTCCTAATTTGAGATAAATATCAGTTTTCAGAGTTTTTTTTCCATTTGTTGAACAGTGCATGTTTTTTCGTAATTTCATACCTGCGCTCAGAGTTGAGCCTGGGGATGGGTCTTTTGTTTGCAACGGACAGGAAATTTTGGGGAATACACTCAGACATGGTTTCCATGAAAAAAACTGTAGAAGTTATCCCAAGCAGTTTGTCGAGATTAACACTGTCATCAAAAACTATACCTAGACAACCTGTTGTTGGCCGCATCCCAGTCATGCTTGGTGGTATAACCCAATGGGTGCAACAACATCAGGTGAGGATCAGGTAGGTGAGGTTGAGATACACTGATGACACTATGGTGACTGGCACCAAGGGGGAAAGGGGTTGACATCGCCTAATTCAATTAATATCATTGAGTTATGTGCTCAATAAGAGAGTACCGGTATTGGTAAAGAATGTGGGCTGAGAAATGTGCTGAGGAAAACCCATGATGCATTGAAGATCCAGTAATTCATTGAACAGGTAATGGTTCGGTCTAACAAATTGACATTGAAGTCACCATGACAATATTCTTGGTATTGGAGGGGGACAGCAGCTGTGACATGGGCCCTACTGGGAACTCAGATGAGGGAGACTGTTAGATGAGCGGTAAGGAGGGCGGTAGTAAAGGGGGGGGCATAACCTCAAGAATCACCACCATTTTTCAACTCCTGATTCACCCATTAATATTTCAACAGTTTGCCATTGTTTATGTTAGGACATAAACGGGTTCAAAGAGTGATGAACATTAGTAAAACATACACAACACCGCGTGATGGCCGATCGTTTCTAAACACAAGGTAATAGTTATTGAAGGAAAGTCGCACCATCTGATATGTTAGAGTTTAGCCACGACTCTGTAATGGCCCATATGTACAGGGTTTACTGTCCAGAGAATTAATCAGAAAAACAGTTGCATCAATTGTGTTAGAAAGGCTTCCTGCATTTAGAAGGAGCATAAGATGATCATTCTGGGGAATTATGCTGAAATGAACTTTTACTCTCATTAATTAGATGACTTAAAGGACGTTTAGCTTATTTGAAGCACGACCTTGATACATTTTGCCTACACATGTTTCAACTGGATGAACCTGTTCTTCAAAAAGGGAAAATACGTTCAATATCTCGTCAGGAATCTTACAAACAGGCCAATCGACAAAAGCTCACATTTCGCGATATCGGCGATTGAAGTGAATTATGAACTTGCATATCTAAAATTATGAACATTTTAAGGGAAAATGATTTTATGTGGACATTGTGGAAATTGCAACGTTCTTCATTTTGAGAACGCTTTCCAATCAGGTATCCTTTGTTTTCCTGTCAATTTAATACAACGTATTGGTCGTTTGCAAAAACTAAAAAAAACGTCCTCTGTTTCTATGTCAAAGGAAACGAAGCACATTGAGCTGTATGGCGTACTCAAAAAGAGTCGATCGATCGCCTCAGGATGCGGTATCAACATGTGACACAATCTTAAGTTTTGCCTGCCGAGGGCGTAGAACGACTATGCTTTTGTGCGATTTTATAAGGTGTCATTGTCTCTTCAGGCAAAATAATGTGCCAGTGAAGATAGAAAGAGGAATGACGAGGTTCTACAATTTTTATTTTGTATAGAATTGATTTAATCAAATTTAATACTCAATGTAAAATATTAATACATCCAGCTATAAATATACAGTTAATTGAATGGAAACCTGTTAAAAGCTGGATTTAACGGGGTTTTTTTGTTGGAAGAATTGCTGCCAGAATTTCTTGTAAAATTTATAGCATTTTTTCCGGTAAATTATAATTAATCGTAAATCATGATAATTGAAAAAATTATACACTGAATGTCGATAATGTTGATTTCTGGAAAAAAATTGAATAAAAGCCTCCAGTGTAGTCGTTTTATACGCCTGGTAAATGGACTAAAATTACAGACAGTATTGTGCTGTACTTTTCCAAAATCACTTAAATTCTAATGATCGGACACATACAACCAATGTTTTAATGATACTGTTATTGACAATAAAACTAAAAACAACGCTTAATCATATGGTATCTTTTACATTTATATTTATTAAGTTTCAGTATCTCCAACTGTCACTGAAAATAAATACAAGAGTCATGTAGGCTTACTACTTTCACAGAACGAAAAAAACCAGAGTATATGGGCAATTAGTGTGCAAATGACGATATCTAAAACTCGTAAACATCAACGACTGCGGAGTGTATATCAGAACAATTTGAAATGAATTCATTTCCCATGGAATTATTTACTTTTGTGCATCAAACAGATCATTGCGTAAATGTTTCTCCTGTGTAGTCATAGCACTCTTAGAGCAGTTGATCTTATACTTTCTGTTGTTGAAAACTTTCTAGGAGTAAAAAAACTAACCATTTTGCGGTTAAAGATCGCAGTTTGCCGACAAGACTTCTGACGTTGATTTCAAATTGCCATGTGCTGAGATCAAAGGATATTTTATTGAAATTGCAGAATGAGAATTTTCATGTTAAACATCTTTCGTTATGGAATGAAGGAAAAACTAATTTCTGTATCTACTCAATAAAATAAAGCGATCGGATGC
>JAMKCH010043782.1:0-13047 GCA_023653785.1 Ophioderma brevispina | reverse complement strand
ATGTAAATCCAGTTTGGAAGCCTTACGGTCGCTTAAATTTAATGTCTAATTGTGAATTAGTATATTGTAGACTGGTTAACGCCTCGTCCGACCGGGTGGTTACCCCCCCGCCCCCCCAACTCTGATTCCCTGTCGCACAAAAACTCAAACGAATATGATCCATAATGATTTTATTTATTATAAGTTCATCCTTAATGGAGGAACCACCTTCAGATAGGTCAGGGTGTCCCGTCCAAGTCGGAAGGTACAATGGGTACTGGTTTTGCCGCCATACTTTACTGTCTAAAAATTCCAACATTGGTATGTTATCGTATGGTAATGATGCTACGTACGCAAATACTTGCAGATATTGATATTTTTTCTATTTTCAGAGTGTATAACTTTGGCACCCAGCATGCGAAATGTAGTAGCATTTTACTTGCATTAAAAAAAATGGCAAAACACGGTCGAAACCCTTGATTTGGAATTTGCTTACAAGTAACGTTAAAAATAGGCACTCAGTTATGACATCACTAAACTTGGCGTAGCCAAGGGGCAGGGGGAAACTGCCCCCCCCCCCCTGTGGGAATCTTGACCCGCTCTCTCTCCCCCTCAACCCTGAAGTTATTGATTTTCTGCACATTCCAAATTACATGAAAAAAAACATAGGCCTCTACTATACTATCAATTGTAAAATATATATGTTCTGATTAGGGCCCCTAAGGCACCGGCTCAAATGTGAGTTGAAAAATATAAAAATTGACTTTTGTTACGCACGATGGACGCTAAAGTAAGTTTCACCCGCCCCCCCCTTCAATAATTCGATTCCTACGAAAAAATTGGGATTCCCTCGGAAACATTTGGCGTCCATTGACAAAGCCTAGATCCGCCACTGATGATTTTTCCCCTCCCCTGAAATATGGTTCCGCCCCTCCCCTGCACTATAACGTCCAGTGTTGTTATAACTTTATATGTCTGTACTTTATTTAAAGGAAAATATGTAGCTACACACTGATACCAAACAAGAATGATGTTTGTGCCTTATTACGAGAAAATCCCCCCCCCCCGCCCCGCGTGAATTTGGTAAAACCATTGGTTGCTTTTAACACGATGGGACCCCAGCGCCCTGAAAGCGTTCACAAAAGTCCCGCTTTCGTAAAGAAGATTTCAAAACATGTCTACGATTTTTGAGTTACGCTTTCTCGTAGAGAGATTGAAAAGTGCCGCAAAAAATTGCAATATTTTGGAAAAATAGTAAGTTTTAGTGATTCGTAATGCTAATCCTATACCCTTTATTAACTTCCTATATTATACATTTTGAACCTCAATCTAAACCCCATTTGTGTAAATATGTCAGACCAATGCATATGAAGAAACTAAATTTTGGTACAGGTGCTACAGGAGCTGAACAATATATGATTGACTGTCGTAGGCACGCGTTTCACACAAACGGAGACACCCTGACTGAAGGGTTCTATTTGAAGTCCATAGAACTTTTAACAGGTCATTTCACTACTAACAAGCACCGCACACAAGACCAGGCCTACAACTCACCAAAATGGCTGCCGCTACCACACAGGTACGTCAAGCACGTCATTTGAGACTGGCAGTTGGGGATCGGCAACGTGCAAATAACGAAAAAAAGAGAAATAGTCGTTTAATTAATTAAACTGTTTTGAGTACCAGCTACATTTTAAAATGACGTTTCTACGGTTTATTTTTGAACACCTTGTAAAACAAACTGTTGTTATGAATATTCCATAAAGAAAAGTGACTTACATCGTCTGTTTAAAAAAAATATGGTCTAACCGGCTTTTGATATCGAGATATAAACTATAACCGTTTTCCGTTTCCCGAAAATTATAAACATTCCCATTTTAAAAGTTGAAAAATCGTCTAGTCGGGAGCGGGCCACGTTGAACAACACAGCGTGGGCATGAAGTTGCGTATTTTATAGTAATATTTTCAAATAAGTGATACCTCATTATTTAAAATTTAGGTCCTGTCCATTCCCCGTGAGAGGTATAGGAAATGTTTTAATGCCACAGGTAGAAAAGTTTGGGTAACTTTTAAGTTTGTACCGTACTTATACAATGTAGAGCACAATGTAGCTAGTAAATAAATGTTGACAAAAATAACATTGTTGCACTTTAAGATGGTTGGAATGTTTCATTTGAAGTATCAGAATGAAAACGCCAGAAATATTTCATTAAATGTTGTTAGTTGAACATAACTTACCTTTGACAACTGCAACTATCATTCTTCACACAGTACTGGAACATAATGCATTCTGTATCGATGCACGCACCACAACTAGTTTTTTAATTTTTGTGGGAATTAACTTGTATAAAGAGTTAGCACGAAGCGTATGTTGCTATCAAGGCCTAACAAGACCATTGTAGTTCTAACTGTGCATAAGTTTCCAATAAGCCGATTTTGTAAAGTAACTTTGTCACCATGGACACATATGTTTGTGATTACAACAAAGGCCTAGTCTCCACATTGCCAGGGATTGAACCTGATCCTATGGATTTCTGTATGGAGTCCGCACTTATTGAAATCTACTATAGTCCTGAAAGTGGAAGACCAAAGTGTCGAATTCAAGAATCCACTGGGTGCACCTTGGACCATGGGAAATTTGAGTTATTGAGGTGAATTTCAATAAGATACTGCATTTCTAAATGGCATCAATAAAGTTATGACATATTTCAATTTCCCCCTGAAGTCCAAAGGCTTATAAGAGTCAATGGGGACGTGGCAGGTACATATCTAATAATGTATGATTCGTAAGTTCAAATAGTCAAAGGAATAAAAAATTTTTTGATAATTTTTTAATTTAAGTAAAATAACTGGATTAAGTGGAGAAGGAGGCCCTCTAATAATCAATTATAGTTAATAGTTCATCATCCAATGTTGGTTATTTTGAGTACAACACTTTATCATGTATGCAGGTGTTTTATAGCTCAAAATACACTTTATCAGAAAAAATAGAAAGTCTGAGAACTTCAGGGATATTCACTCTGAAAAAGAAAAGCTAAGAGGCATGCCTCCGTTTTCCAATGACCAGTTATGACTTAAAAATGAAGAAACATGAAGATGTTGCATAACTGCCCGTTGTTTATGAGCTTGTAAGTGATGCCTAAATAGACATTTTGTCCTTCATAAGCTAGAAAGAGGCTACACAGGCAGCAACAATCCAAAATACTTATTAACTTTTGTTTAATGTAGTGGCAATAGTGCCAAGCATTTGGATTATATAATCGTTATTCTTCACACCAGCAAACTCTATTATGCAACAGCAATGACCCGCAATCTTAATGGCCCATGACCGCGCTCTTTATATCCTGAGCAAGTTAACAACTCACAATCACTTAATTAACACCCAATTCACATAGCAGCCGTTTAGAGCTTTCATTCAATCATATATAGGCAAATACCCCCCTGCATTTTCGTATTATTTATGATTACCCAGAACCTTATGGTCAGCGTTGTTGACAGGTGCACATCCAAGGCCTAATATGAACTGAGCCCTTGGTAGATTAGCACTGGCCTTACCCTCGTAGTGTGGTATGGTATGTCAATTAATGGTATAGGGGTGTTGTGGTTTTTGGCAATTCCATTTAGTGTTCAGGCCCCCCAAAAAACAAAATGCAAAAAGGGTCCCGTCCCCCCAACCAGAATGCTACTCATACATATATGTTGCTCTACTTAATATAACACCATCCTTGCAACGCGGCATTTTGGTTCTTGGGGGGAAGGGTTCAAATTTTGACTTTTTTTTTTTTTTTTAATTTTTCTTTTTTTATAATTTTAAATAAAAGACACTTTTCGAGAAGTTATGTAAACTGAATTTTTTTTAAAACCACGGAAAGGTAAACTTTGAGCATGTCGCTTTATAGTGGGGAACGTTTCAAATTCATCCGTCTATGAAAAACTATAGAGGGCGTCCTTTCATCCTTATCCGGCGATGTCCTTCCCTTATATAGTTGCGGTCATTTGGAGCAATTCCGATGACGTGGAGGAGCAGAGCATCATTCTCATTGGATTTTATCTTCATGAAGGTTAATGAACAAATTTAGAGGGGGGTGCCCCTCGTGAAAGTGTGGGCGGAATCCAGGAGGGGGGAAAAATTCTTAATACAGGGGGTCAAAAGAAAAATCTTGGGACTCTGTAACTGTAAAAAGGTAACCAAGCGTGTGTCTTGTTACAAGGTAAAAAAAGCGTAGAGTTTGTCAGTACATTACACAAAAATCGTCAAATGTCAAAGGTCATCACGAAAGTTAAATCTTAAATATTGCTCCGATTATCGTCTCCATAATGGGCTTCAAAAATTGTTCATCTTCCTCAAGACCTCAACAAAAATATTTTGCACCGGTCTAAACATATTTTTAAAATTCGGAGATCAATAAAGGTCAATGGGTGCCTGGTGTTATTTATCTCGATAAACCAAATACCAATTGAGCTCCAAACTATTACGCTTTGTTGCAATCCTTGTAGAATTAAGGTTAACCAATTTGAGACCATTTGAAAGAAATCGGTTGCAAAGATTAAAGATTTAACTTTTGGTGAGGACCTTGGGAAATTTGACAAATTGGTCTGACCATTTGGGTAATGTTGGGAGTATTGAGTAATTACGTTAATTCAATTACTTTATATTCATCTGAGGGTTTTTACATATTAATTTTGCAGAACTTTATGACCCAGAACAAATCTTTCATTTGACACCACAAATAAATCCTAACCATACCTTGTAGGTCGTACAAACTAGACCTTTTAATCTTGTAACAAGAAGAACACTTAGTTACCTTTTTGCCCGCAATCCAAGCATTTGTAATTTTAATCCCTGCATTAGGAATTGTTTCCCCTCCTATGGTATGGCACGTTATACTGTGAATAAATGTTTACTGCCTGAAAACCGAAAATCCATTCATCTCTATGTTGGAATTAAAGCAATACTTGGCACATTTTTTAAGAGCGCCCCAAGTTTTCAATTTGATATTTTTCTCAGCTTACGTTGTATTGTCTAGGAAACTATACCTGCGAACGAGAATGCTAAAAATGCTATTTATCACAAAATAAGGTCGATTTGTAATAGATTGGTATCCCAGATTGGACTTAACGGCAAGCTGTGAAGCTACGTTTATGTCCGTCCTGATGAATAGTGCCACCTCGTGGGTAAAAAATAACCTCAACTTGACTTGCCCGACTTTGGTATTTTTTTTTTAAACCAACTAAGAGCCTAACTAATGGATGAGCGTAGCACGTACCTGGCTCTATTCCGCGTATATTTCAGCTTGGAAGGCCGTTCCAGCAGCCGTTGAAGTAATTTATGGGGGGATCCCGATAATAATTATTCTAGTACAAAATTCCTCGTTTGTGACACATAGACATTTTCGAGCTTAACCATTCCAGGTCTAATTTACTAGCCAGTTACAATGCAACCGTGTCAAATCTCCAATTTTTGAAATTGGGGCGCCCTTCAAAAAAATGTGCTAATATTGGCTTTGGCAATTTTAGGTGACATCTAATATTTAATTACTACATAAAAATTGTGTTCGAAATCTCTGATTCGCCTTTAATACATGTAAATCAATGCACACATGCAAAATAATTTTGTATATATTAGTGGTTATTTTGGTATCAATGGTGTTATGACGTCTCGTGACGTCTAATGTCAGAAATACCTCTCAAACACAATAATGAGGCCTTGTGCACAGTGATCTGAATTTTATATAATATAAGCATATTTAATGATTTTAATTGGAAGGTTCAAGAATTTGTTATGTCCAAAACAACTTACATATCACTTTTGTCAGCAGTTCAGACGAAAGGTTAAATATTCCGTCGACGACACTGATATTCCACAGTGTACAGTCCAAGATATCACCACGATTTCTATCTGTCCACAATTTTGGATCCTATTTTGATTCTCAGCACTTTCGCTTCAAGACGACAGTAGAATAATTACGGAAAGAAAAAAAAAAAAAAAAAAAAAAAAAAAAAAAGCACTCTGCCACATTGAATTGAATAAATAAACACATCCGGGTCTGTGTGGATCATAAATCGACCATTATTGTAGATAAAACTAGCTATAACGATAACTTTATAGCTGATTACACTGGCTGACCCAGTTTTCTTCCATACAGGAATTTTAACCACTTGCAGCTAGATTCCCCCCTTTCTAAACAATAATCATACAAATCATCCTAATGCATAAACAGAACCTAGCACTGTCATCAGATGTCAACAAAAATTACAATCACCCTGAATTGCATCAATATCACATTTATACTTTTGTGGGTGAATTCCCAGAGATTCTGCAATGTTTTTGATCTCAAAGCTAACAAGTTGCTTCAGTTTCTAAGTTTACTCTTGGGGAATTCCCAAAACCTGTCCTAGTTGTCAACAACAGTCATCTTGCAAAAAACACACTAGGATATTATTCCCCTTTCTCTCTTTTATAGATAAACAAAGTACTTTTCTGTGAGAAATCTTTTCTCAACATCAAATAAAATTGAGAAATAAATATTTTTTAAAGTTTTAATCAAAAAATGAGGCTAATATAACAATGGAAAGAGGAGTGTACCATACTATCCACTGATAATCAAAATCATAAGTGCTCTATCACGAATTCTCGAGGGAGGGTAACTCCCCGGACAACCGAAACCCGCATTACAAAAAAGGGCTTGGTATAAAGACAGTTAAGGAGTTACAGAAGAAAATCGATAAGATACAAATAAACTGATACTCATTATAGCAATAAAGAAGTCTTCTTGTGTTATTTTATTTGTTTACAGTTTGAACAAACATCCTGCATGGACTTGATCCAGTTTTAACCATACAATGCACTTAGCGGCAGAGTTTTCTCCCTCGTGCCTAGAACGAATCGCTCCCCAACCACTCTTGCCTCAAGCACAGGTCTCTTCGGTCAATACTTCCGCGTTTTTGCAACGGTCACCCCCACTCTCTTGGTAGGCACTTGGCATCTCTACGTCTTTCCCACCTTTAATTAGTAAGTAACCAATTTCTCCCGTGTGTGACCTTTGACGCTATGTGTGGTTTGATCTTTGGCCTCGGATTTGTGCTGTGCTCAGGGGTCGCGGTCCTTTTGACGATTTGGTAGCCTAGCACATTTCTTACCCAAATTGACCCTATTTGACCTTTACCCTTTGGTCACTCTATAACCCTGCAAAACAAAGGTCTACTCTGCCTCCCCTACCTTTATGCCAAACCATCAGCGCCATGTGTCAAAGCATAACGAACGCATAGCCGGAACAGACAAGAAGCAGATCCCATTTTTATTAGTAGGATATGCGTACTCTTCAATCTTCAATGTAATACAAATTGGAATATGTATATTATGAATTTTAATTATAGCCAGAACTATAGGGGTGCCAATGCTATATTGGGTAATAATATTTAACTCTTTATTTGTATCGGTTGTTCGTGGGGGAAAAGTGGGGTCCTTTTCGTTATTCATCATTTTTTCTTTCCAATGCTGCGTTCTGTGTCGTCTGCAAAGGCGCTTCAGGAGTGCTTTGGTAGTGTGTGTCTGTGTTTGTGGGTCTGTCGTACCGTGGTCAAAATGTTGACCCAAGTGGGTATCGCACAGCTGCATGGACTTGCATCAATGGATCTTTGGGTAGTGACCCAAAAGTTGGTGACCTCACTGTGACTCTTGTGACCTCAAATATGACCTGTGACCCCCTTCACAAAGTCCCCTACGGTAGACGACACAATGCTACGGCGGTCCGGCAAGTGTGTAGTCTGTGTCACAGACTGCCAAAGATATGTCTAAATTAGTCTCTAAGGAGGTGAACAAGGGAGGAGGGGTAATAAGCGACCAAAGTCGAATAGGAATTAACGACTGGGGAGAAGGGGCGTTCTGAACGAAGAGGAGAGTTGAGGTGAGGGAAAGGGGTTTAGAGCGCGAGAGATTAACGTTATCAGTCCCGTCATAGCGATGCCATGCAAATGAAACGAAATCTCAAATATCTCCTGAAAACGAAGGGGGTTTCGATTTGGAGATTTTTGCATCAGAGGGTCCGAAATTACTATGTTTTTGTTTTGGACTATGTATCGTACTTGGGTCCGGACCCTATAGAACCTAGCGAGAAATTGAACGTTTTGTTGGGTACACTTACTTTCGGAAAATGAACACGCAATCGCTCCGGGCCACATCGTTTCCCACAATACTTTTCGGTATTATCCAGTCTTGAGTACTTTCAGACGCTGGTTTCAATGTAACGCCATTCTCTTTTTCAATTTAGAAACAGGATATACTCTTTAAAAAAAAAACCGGACCGCCGTACAAGTTGTTGACCTCATGTGACTCTCGTGACCGCATGCCTCTGTGAACGCTGTATTGTTTTTAATATTGACACACACTGTATCTGTTTGAAAACATCTGTATCATCACGCTGTAATTCAACATTTTGTTAATTAAAAAGTACAAACTTATGGGGAAAGCTTATACGCAGACATTATAAAATAACACATCTCAGATTACTAATGTTTTAAAAATGTTTAATGTTTAACAAATGCCTCTCACCAAAGTGCTTCACTTTAATGATGACACTGTCATTCCTTTCTTATACCCCACAGATACATTTTTCAACTCTCTAATAATGACCCAGGCGAAGTAGGACCAGTCGGTCCTGCAGGTCCCGTTGGCCCTCAGGACCCCAAGGCCTTAAAGGATTGTTGGCTCTCAGGGTCTACAGGTTCAAAAAGGGCCGCCTGGTCTTATTGGACCAGAGGGATCGCAAGGCATACAGGGACCACAGGGACCAAAAGGAGATGCTGGTCTAGTTGGACCAAAGAGGAGATTCAGGTCCAGTTGGACAGAGGGCCCACAGGGTTTACACGGTTATCAATTTCAACAGGGACCGCAAGGTCCCAAGGGGGAACTGTACCATTTGGCTTAACCGGTGCCCCTGGTGCCCCAGCTGGACCCATCATTCCTTAAGTCCTGCGGGTCCTCCAGGTGAGCCAGTCTCCTGGTCCCAACCGGGAAACCATTCGCTAGGAGAGAGAACGCTACTCTTGATCAGGAATCACTTCGTTTCCCAGTCTTTCGTTCTGAGACAGCTGTCATTAAGAGTGTTGGCTCAAAGTACATACGCTGGGGGAGGACTGTGTGCCACACACTGCCATGCTTCTTGTTTCAGGTATGTTCTTATATACAGTGGGGACGCCAGACTTCTTTTTCGGGGTGGGCAAGGGGGAAGTGAATTCTTTTGGGGGAAGTGAAATTTTTGGGGGACACACGAGCACAATTTTGTATATTTGAACAAATTTTGGTCCAAAATCGCTGAATTTTTGCTACCTTTTGGTGATTTGTGGCCGCCAATCGCTACGTTTTTTGCCCAAAATCCTCATTGTTGTTTTATGGCCAGTAGTCAAAACTGGCGGGTTCAAAAAAAATTGGGTTGATTCCCCCTCCCCCCCCCCCTCCACCGGCGCCCCATTTATTATAGCCACGTGTCCGCAATTGGCCCCCTATCGATGCACGCACAATGAAAAAAAGATTAAAACTCTCTTTGCCATAATAGACCATAACCCGACTGATTTTTTTTAATGAAATTAAATGAAATTGATTTGTCTACCACAAACATTTAGGTGAAATTAAAGTTTTGTGGGAATGCGTGAACTTTATGAAGGTATTCCTGAGCTAATATGCATGTTGGTACGCATTTTGGTATCATTGAGAGAGGACGACCATCCAGCCCTACCCTGTCTGTAGATGAGAGTTAAGCATTGCAACGACTTTGACAAACAGGTTAAAACATAAAAATCCGGGATTAAAGTTTACCGTCGTCCCACCAAGGGTGGGGGGGGGGTGGTTACCACCCCATCCCCCAACGATATCCCCCTTGTTCGCATCAAAAACCAAATGCAAACGAATAGGCTTTTATGTATTGTAAGTTCATCCTTTGTGGTCATTTTAGCGAAAAAAAAAATCGAGGTACCACCTTCCTAAATGGGGCCATGCCTGGACGTTCCCGTCAAAGTCGGAAGGTACGGGTAGTGGTTTGCCACCTTCCTATACTTTACCCTGTAAAATGCCAAAAATGGTACTTTAAGTAAGTATGATGCTAACGGTAAAGAGCAAATATTTGTATTTTTCTTATTATTTAGAGTCATACATGTGTCTGCTTAGTTTGGAACCCATCATTGCAAATAAACACCAATTTTGCTTGCAGGAAATGGCACAAACCGGTCGCCACCCCAGCTTTTGGCGATTTGCTTACTAGTTGCGTAAAAATAAGTTCTAGGTTATGACGTCACTATAGTTTTTACAACTTGATTATGTTGGTACTTGGTGATTTGAAGAAACATAGGTATCTACACACTGATCCAATAAATGAAGTTTAGCGCTTATTACGAAAAAATCAGATTGGTAGTGAACGTAAGTTACAAAACCTTTGGTTGGACGAAGGTTAAGTAATCCGGATTATTTCGTGTGTTCCTCAAAGGGCGTTGGACGTAAGCTGTTTTGCAATAAATTATTCATATATCATAAATATTGTCCATTGACCTGGGTTTTTTTTTTACATTCCATAAAACAGACAGGTTACTCAAAAAATGTTTCAACGTTATTTGTCTTTAAAAATGATGAATGATAACATCAAGAGATTTATAATCCATTTATCTCTTATCATATTTTTTAGGCTTGGGTCCGGGGGTGGTCATTGGAATCAAGACGGTGGCGGCTCAATTTTCTCTGTCTTCCGGAAATTCAGAGTATCCAATAAACGCCAACGGTTGACGGAGCTGACTTTCAGTGATTGATTTCAGCTCATTACACTCATAATACAAGGGCTAATGATGCCATGTGCGTTGTATGTTCTCGGCGTGGCAAATGGTTATGATAGCCAGCGGAAACAACATGTCCTTCCGGATGGACACGCGAATATTCGGCTATCTCATGAGCTCTCGTTCCTCAGACGATCGATCTCAATCCTTTTGCGTTGATACCAGCTCCTGAATAGTGAAGGGTATAAGGTCCGATAAATCTGGTTCCTTGGAACCCCCTCGATGTGCCTAGTTGTAAGCGTAATTCGCCTATGGAAGGCTCGTCTTGCGACAAATCTACAACAAGCGCCAAAGAACTGACATGCGTTGTGTGTACCAAATGATCGACCTCTTTCAATGACGTACGGTCCCGTCCCCAAATATGGAATTAAAGGAATTTTATAGGGCAATTTTTTTTGAAGAGCGCCCCAATTTTTCAAAAAATTTGAATTTTTACACTGGGTTGCATTTGTAACTGGCTAGTCAACTACATGTATACCTGTGAATGGTTAAGCTCGCAAATGTCTGTGGTGTACACAACCGAAGGAATTTTGTATTATTAATGGGGATCCCCGTAATAATTCAACGGCTGCTTGGAACGGCCTTCAATGTGAAACTGTGGAACTAGCGAGCGGCCATTTCCGTGTCTACGCATCATCCAATTAGTTTGTTTTATTGTGGTTCAACAGGGCAAGTCAAGTTAGAGGTATCTCCTCTCGAGTGGGCACTATTTCATCAGGACGGACCATAAACGACAAGTTTCCAGCTCTGCCGTTAAGATCCAATCTGGGATCCCAATTCTATTAACAAAATCGCTTATTTTATGATAAATACGCATTTCTTAGGCATTCTCGTTGCAGGTATAGTTTCCTAGACAATCATCAAAGTAACTGTGCCAAAAGATCAACTTTTGAAATTTGGGGCGCTCTTCAAAATGTTTAATATTGCTTTAAGACCCTTTACCTTTACTACTGCACTGCTTAACCCGTTGTATCTAATCCTCAAGAAATTTATATCAAGATGTAAAACGATCGCAAAAAATATTGGATCCAACCAGAATATCAATGGGTAATTCTCTTAGGTTGGGCCATGGATTCATAATTTTAATCGTTGGGAATTTAAAATGTATCCAGAAGCATCACTTCCCAGAGGTATACTACACATGACTGGTGTACCTGTACTGGTTTTACTTCGCCAACCCTAACGTCCATTTTTTTATAGTGCTTGCCTGACCTGCGGGGATGTGGAAATAAATCCCAGGGCCCCCAAGTCTAAAACCTCTTGCAACGTGCTCAGTAAAAGGGACCTTTTTAAAGACCGAGAGTTCTCTACACCATGTGTTGTTTTGAATTTCGAAGACTACATTACATTTCATTCCCTTAATGCAAGATCCTTACTACCTAAAATTTCTGAACTGAGAAAACTTATGTTAATGACAAGAATTGCTGTTGTCTCCATATCCGAATCAACTGGGCTCGATAATTCTGTGACAGACAATGAATAAAAATAGATGGTTAATGTGTTATTAGGAACACAGAAATAGAGAGGGGGTGGGGGTTTGTGGTACATATTCAGAAACGATATTGCCTTTAGAACGAGAGATGATTTGTCCTGTACCGGTCTTAAAGCATATGGTGCGTCGCGAACTTTTAATTACCAAAATCTAAGCCTATAATTGTCGGTACAGTTTATAGGCCTCCCTGACCAAAACAGCTCTTAAATCCCTTCGAGGAAATTCTTGGTAAAATAAGATCCGATCTCGAAGTTGTGATCCCCTCGGGGATTTTAAAATCTTGATTTTTTCAGAAATTCACTTCTTCTATTCAAAAAGTTTATGTTATATCCCTGAAATAGTTGATCTTACTCAACTCTTCGTAATCCAACTCCCGTACACACCAACAAATCTTCACCATCATTGATCACATTTTGTGGCAACACACGGCAAAAAATTTTGCCAATCAGGAGTTATCCCTGTTGGTCTTAGTGATCACTTCCTCACATTTTGCACTCGTAAGACTGTTAAGGGACAACAATTTCAGAAACCAAAGTCAGCAAAGTTAGATCCCTTAAAATTACAGTGTTTATAACTACTTCATTGTTTATCACCAGTTATCACAAGTGACTGGCCTGAAATTTTTAAATATCAATGGATGTGAATGATGCCTGGACAGATTTTATAGAGAATTTTGTCGTAGCTTAGACAGGCTTGCTCCGGTAAATGATATTCGGCTTAAAAAAACAAAGACAGAGCCATGGGTGACAATTCGGACA
>JAMKCH010043781.1:0-26873 GCA_023653785.1 Ophioderma brevispina | reverse complement strand
TTAATGCCACAAGTTCCACTTAAAGAGACACATGGCACATTTGAAAAATAGTGCGCCCTCAAGATTTTCAACAATAGATATTTTTTGCATGTTTTAAGGCTTTTCTATACAAAAGCCCTAAGACCAAATCAGCTTCCTTATGGGTAACAGAAAAACGATTTTATAAATTTAAAGTCGCCGGCGGACGTTAAATTCAGCAGAGACGAAATTGGCGGTTAACACAAGAACACGCACGCTGTATGCATGTTTCCCCACGCTATGCAAACTGTTTGATCGGTCTATAACATTTGTGGTTTTAATTATCAGTGAGTACGAGTCAAAAAATAGGTATGTAATATACACATTTGTGATTAAAGTTATTTTTTTTTTTTTTTTGGAAAACTTAAAAGTTGGCCTACAAATGACCTGGATGTCTTATCCTCATATCAAGTCCCTATATGTTTTGGGGTAGTTTGTTATTTTTATGTGTAAAATATATCTCTGTTCTCCAATGGCCTAGACTATCTTGAGAGCAAATTGAAGAAATTTTCATATTTTGTGAAAATGTGCCAGTGCCGCCTTTAATAGCAAGATATTGATCGTTTCTATTGTTACATGTACGATTTTCACATGTATCAGTGTCTATATGTATTTATTCCGTTAAGGTTTATATTGAACTAAAATCCTAAACTGACGGCCAATAAAACCCTCGCTAGGCTAGTGATTAAGAATGCTTCGTAATCACTTGTCTTGTCGCAGGTTCAAACCCACACTTGATCCAATTTTGTAAATTATTGTTTCGAATTCACGTTAAAGTGAAATAGACGTATCGTAATTTCACAAGTTCAACAAGTAACTACGGAAAATAGCGTACCGGCTTAGGGCGTGCGGAGGCAGTGGTAGTGTGTTCATGCACTACTTCCTTATCAACGGAGATCACCGGCGCCGCAGTAATTAACTGAGAGGAATATGTAAATAGACGGGTGAAGTGGCATCACCCCCTAATTAGAGTTGTCATGCTCACGTGGAGCTTGTTGTAATGGGATTACGATAGGGTGGCTTGTCCTTGCATGAATTGTTACACTCCTGACAATATTTTTTTTAAAAAACAAGGTGATGTTTGTCATACAAGACAGGTACAAGTATGATATTATGATTGGAAGTCGATCATAATAGAATCAAGTTACATGTTTGTCGAAAAGAATGTATATTTCTTGTCATCAAGTTTCTTGGAATTGAAAATAAGCAGGCAACCGATTCATCCCTTGATTGCTTCTAAACAAATCAAGAAAAATGGACAGCAGCAACCAAGAAAGAAAGCAAATACGAGTTATAATTTTTCAGGATCGATAACTCGACGCACGACGTTAATAAAAGCCGTCACTAGAACTATCTATAGCGGAGACAGTTGTGAAAGAGTATGCGCTTCCGGATAAAAATTGCGAAGTTGTACAAAGTCCTTTAGGCACTTTATAATGCATAAAATTGACGGCAGGAACACTTGTCTAACCCCCCTTAAATGGACCAAGGTTATACAGGGGTCAACCATTTTAAAATGCTCCATCATGTTGAAAAAGCACAATGACACTTTCTCAGATTACAAGGATTATAAAAAGGTATGGTTTAACAGTATCTATATGGCTTATAGTTGGAGAGTTATAGGTAAAAATGTTGAAAAAAGTCAATTTTGGTGTGTACAGGGGTCAAACGTTAAAGTTTTATATATTTATTAATCTTTCTACCTGGAGATGCAAGAGCAACATGTTTTTTTTTTTTTTTTTCAAAAATGTCGGCGTGGCCCTTTTCTAGAGAAAGATTAATAAATCTATACATCATTGTCTACCTGGAGAACTAAGTAGTTTTAATTTCAAAAAGTTAAAGTTTATTGATTCAGGTAATATGTGGTGCAGATTGTTCTTGTAACTTGAAAACAAGCGGGGCCATGAAAGGGGTGTGGCAAGTGCTTCCATCATTTTTTTAATTCTTTTCCCCCAGTACAGAAATTGCGTACCAAAACTTCACAATCAGTCCCACTATAACAGGACGCTATGATGAAGAACTAGTCGTAGTCGAAAGAACTTTTCGCGTTCAGCAAAACACAAAACGATCATGCACTCAGTCAAGTTAGCCACTCGAACCACATGATCGTGAATCCTACTAGGGTTGTTATAATTGTAGTCTTTCGTTCAATGATATTTAGTCAAATTTGAATTTCACATGCTCCAGGAGCAGATTTGAATTAGAATAGTTTCCCCCATTACCCAGGAGATATCAAATATGATCCTGGAGAATATTTGACCTCTTAAAATATTTCTCCAGATTATGCTAAAGGCATAGCAAATATGCTCCTGGAGCATTTTGACGTGTATATTTTTCCAGATTATTTATAAACTCCAGGAACATATGCTCTGGAACCATCATGGCCCATATGCTCCTGGGAGCATAATTCGGGTCAAAATCTCATAGGAAGGTATTCCGAATAATACGTATCGGTCACACCGATTTGCTTTAGCAATGCGTTGCGTTCACCAAACAACGCGTTTGCTTTTGCTACCATCAGGAAAAGTGAAAATCGGAAGCCGTTGCTACATAGTTGCAGTTAGTGTCACTGTAGGGGGACGCACCAGTAGATTATCCGGGGGGGGGGGCTAGGAAGGGGGGGCATAGGAAGTTTAGTTGGAGATGAATTTTTTTTTTCTCGGATGATAAGAAGGTGATTTCTTTTTTTTTTGCACAAGCTTGGGGGTTAATTTTTTTTCTTTACAAGCTTCGGGGTGATGAATTTTTTTTTCTTTCAAGCTGGGGGTGAATTTTTTTTAATCATTACAGTTTTCTTTTCTTTTCATCGCAAAGTGATTTTTTTTTTTTACAAGCTGGCGGTGATTTTTTTTAAATCATTTATGTTGCAAATTTGTATATGGGGTGTTGGGCCAGCCAGAGAGGTTCACTTTTGAAGACTGATTGAGGACGGCTCATTTGAAAGCGGTGATTGCGGAACCCTCCTACCATGTGGGACAACTGCCAATTTTGTAAGATGGACAATAAATAAATGTACCCCCTCATCCACAAAAATTCTGTCTATACCATAGAATTGTCAATACAACAATGATCATGGTGTCATAAAGAGTACATATATTTTTCATTTCATCTCCACCATTCCACTGTAAAAAAACCCACAAAATGTTCAAAATTGTATTCTGGTGAAATAAAGAGGATTGATATTTGAAGAAACAGAAACCCATTTTCCTTAAACCACAGTCATGACAGTACCAATAATATTTCAAAGCAGAATCACAGCACTTTTTCTCAAACATTGAACATAATCCAAACAGGACATCAGTATTATTTTCATGTTTGTTTCATTCAGTGTTTACAAAATGAAACCCACTTTATTAGGCTATCACGTTTCTACAATTCCAATAAAGAAGCTTTTGGGAGATAAGATTTCAGATCTAACATTTTAATGATAACTAACTGTATTTTTGTCATAATAATTATCTTAAACTTGTCTGAAGAAGAGGCTTTAAATGGACACAATGGCATGAAAAAATATTCAGACATTAATAAAATAGACCCTATGAACCATTTCCGAAATTTGAACAACAATTTGGATGTTATATTTTATGTAAAAACAGTTTAAAAAAAACAAGTAGAAGAGTTTGTGGAATATGGCAATTCGCCATGGACAATCAAGGTGTGCATCCCTGCCAGAATTGATTGTGTAATATAGATGCGTGTTACACAATTCAAAAGTATTCAGTCCAGGCAGTTCAAGGCATTGTAGTGCAGCGAATTTTTAGTAAGACACTGGGGGGGGATCTGTCATATAAAAGGGGGATTAGCACATACACAATACAATGGGGTGTGAGTGCTGACTGCATGCTTTTCAGGTTGATAAAATGCTGGCAGTAATGTCAGCATCTTGGGTTGAGAAGCGAGGCTTACAGGGAATAAATATTAGTTAGTCTTCTCATTTTTTACAAATGTAAGCACCCTTAATGTTTTTAAATTTGTGGAAGAGAATTTATTAAGTGTGCTATCTATATATCGGAATATTTTTTAATGCATTGTGTGCCCTTTAACACCAAGACAAGTGGGTACTGTAAACACTCAAGCATACATCGTTGTATTCAGACTATGTAAACAGAAGAAAAGAAAAAGACTTCTGAACCAGTCCCATGGTTTGCACCAATGATCTTTACAAATGTTTGTACTGATCAATGATTCTGAATTACACCTCAATACAATCCTAAATATTAATCTGCTGCATGAACATTGAAAGTACTTTGTACATGTGTCCGTGTACCATACTATAGCCGTGTTTACACCATAGGGAGCGCGCCCGATCACGCTCTGATGGGACGAAGTCGGAGCTATTTAACTCGATACATTGTCCACAAGATACACGATCCGGTTTGACACATTCCCACACCTCAGGGCAGCAGAGAGGGGTTGCATTCCTGTGATATTACCAAATGTGCAGATAAGTGTAGCTTGTGATTTCTTAATCAAGCGTGGTACCGGACGTTACAAAAAGATTTGGGTAGTTTTGGGTTGATGCCCCCACCCCCCCCCACCCCCCCCCGTAATGGACGGATCAATTTATGACCATCATTGGCTGGTCGGATTTGTCTATAGCATGCTATGAGCGATAGCTAAACAATGGATAACCCTGACACTTGAATTTAAGATAAACATTATAAAGAAGTGCATGTTAGAAATTGTGATTTATCATGATTTTTAATTTTAAAAAGGTGTTTTCTGATCATTATAATTATCAGGTATTAGAAATTAAAGATTGAAAAAGTGAGTTAGTTATGTTAGATACGGAGGCATTTGCTGTTTAGGATAAGTTTTATTGGTATGGCTCAAAACCATTGAGTGGTTAGATGATGAGGTCAGTCAAAACATGTGCATTTTTATAAAGGTGGTTCTGTGGAGTACTTGTAGATGTGACATACCATGGTGCTGTTTTTATCGTTTGAAATAAAACTAATGAAAAAAACAAACATATATGTTGAATGGCAGTTTTTGCACTCTTGTGATATGCCCCCTTGTTTTGATCCACAATTCCTATTACTGAAGTGATATTGCGAATTGAAATTGGAAGAAGAGGCATCTGAAATTCCTAAGTTTTTCATTTTCATGGCGATGTATTCAATCTAAGTGAACCGATTGATGAGTTTGGAAAACCGATATAAATCCTTTGGCCCCCGAAGTCATGTAATAGTGATATAAACCCCTTAGGTATGCTCGGGGTTCAGAAGAGTGCAGGGGCTGTGTGGAATTAAAAGTCCGGGAAGGTCTAGGGCACTATAAATTGCCTACAAAAAACTGAATACAAGCTGTGTGTTGGGCTCCCAGGGCCGGGGGGGGGGACTCCTAGATGTTGGCTGATATCAACTGCCAGTCGATAACTTTCTTTCAAGTTTGCCAAACTTTACATCCAAAACATATTTTTCATGTGATCTGTATCCAACCCTAATCCTCCTTTTTTTTCTCAGGCACCTTTTTTGCATTGTAATTCATAAATTCAATCAAGGGATCCCAAAACCCCCTATTTTTCATTCTCCGGCTACACATGCATCTGGACCCCACCATCACATTCAGGTACGCTATTATTAATAGAAGTTATATTACTGCTGAAAGCAGGTAGTTCATCAATGCTCATATCTACTGCTGATAGCAGGTGTTTTATTAATGCTCATATTTATCAACTGATAAAAGTATGTTCATCAATGTTCATATACCTCCTGTGATAGAATGTGTCACACTGCCCTATCTACTGATGAATCGGTAGTTCAACAAATCCCCATCTATGCTGACAGCAGTAGTTCAACAATAATCATATTTTACTCTATTGACCGCAGGTAGTTCATCAATAACCATATCTACTGCTGATAGCAAGTTAGTTCATCAATGCCTCATTAGTATCTGATGATAGCAAGGTTGGTTTATCAATGCTCAGATCTACTGCTGGGTACTACTTCATTCAGAAGGGTTGAGAGATAGGTATGTGCCACTCACTCAGCTTCACACGTGGTTGAATATGTACAAAATGGCGCAAAAATTTGCTAAACATTGGTCCGTGACTGAGCTAAGATTTTGCAAACCGTTTGGTTTAAATATCTAAAATTAGCAGGAAATTTGGGCAAAAGGCAGATTCCTACAAGATAACTTAGCCATATACCGAAGACCAATGATAAAGGTGATTTTTTTTTGTCCCCTCTGTGGCGGGTTATTTTTTTTTTTTTTTAAATCGAATAAATAGTGAATTTTTTTTTTCTGTCATCCTCTCTGATTGAATTTTTTTCTTTCAACAGTCTGAAGGGTGGATTTTTTTTTTTCTTAAACTCTAGGTGAATTTTTGTTTTCCCCCCCTTTCACACTCTAAGGGTGAATTTTTTTTTCTCAAAACTTCCTAACCCCCCTGAATATCTAATGGTGCGTCCCTAACGGGCTCGACTTTGCCCACCCAACCGAATCATTGTGACTCCATGAATCCATTCATAAGCTTGATCGTATGTAAATGAATCCCACTTCACAGGAGGCACCATCCAATCACTGAATAATGACATGCTATGGATGAGGGATTACCCACACCTGTGTGCAAGAACATTGGCGAGTAGGCCCTGTTTTTTACACCTGTTGGAAGCCTGTAAAATGGTCGTTTTCGGTATTTTTCAGTAACCGTAATGTCAACCCAAATTACACCAACTTATAGAAAATAAGATTATCTGGGTTGTCAGCTTCTACAAGAGTAAAGGTTCTACTAACTGTTTGGTGTCCATGGCGCTTTCTTGAATCTGCACAGCAACACTGGTGATTTTTGCCATAGAGTTAGCATTAACCATACCAAAATACCACTCTTTATAAATTAACCTTTTTCGGATTTTTCTGAATGTTCTATCCATACTAAAAATTCAACATATTTTATTGATGATAATATATTCTCCAATTGAGCTCCTACAAGAAAATCCCTTTGACACTTTCCTCGCAACGACGTGAGTTTTCCCGTGTCCTATGCGTTAAGCACGCGTGACAGGTCATAGCCCTATTGAATGCACTGTGAATAGGGAAAATGGAAGTAACTGCAAGATGAGTGAAAGCAATGTATTGCTTTTAGTCATCTCTAAAAAATCGTTGCATTCATTACAGTAGTAAAGTGTTACTTTATTCACTTTCCTTTTCCGTTTTTTTTTAATGTTGTGCTGCTTTCATCACACAACGCGTTGCTTTTATTGGCAACTAGTCACACAAGCACTGTCGGAAAGCAACGCGTTGCTTTTTCACTCGTCTTATTGGTTGGCTTAGAAACGCGTTGCTTTTTTTTCACTTCTGCTGGGTTTCGTTCACTAAGAAAGCAACGCGTGTTTTCATTATCACGCGTTGCGTTTTCACAACGAAGATACAGGTATGGTAAACGTAAAATAGGGTTCTCATTTATCATGCGCGGATCCAGGGTGGGGGGGTGCCGGGGTGCCTTGGCACCCGCCCACCGCTCCCCCCCCACGCCGGAATTTTTTTTTGAAGATACATTCTACAGAATAAAAGAAGAGAGAGGAGATGCCACGTTTGCGAATAATGTGATCGTCTCGAGCATTTTTTTAATAATACCTTTCAACGGCAAACACGTGCACCACAGACTCACCACATCATTGAATTTAGCGCGAAATTATACTCCCAAACACAAACAAGAATAGGCTTACGCCATTTTCCCGTTAGTCGTTTCTCGAATAATTTTAATGATTCAAACTTAACGCGCGGCCGACCGCTTCGCGTAGGCGATCACCATGTTTTCTTTTCTTTTTGATCATGTCACAAATATATACATTATGAATGAACAAGGACGCAAATACCACACTAAAGTTTTTTTTTTTAAATCACTAGGTTGTAATTATTTTGAATATGTTTGAAAACACCTCTCCGGATTTTCTGTACCATTGCTTGTTTTTTGTTACCTTACAATGGCTGCTGTGTTCCATTCAATAAATGAGGAGTGGAGTAGTTGCTTTTAACTGTATACGATACTCATCAGTAAACGAAGCTTGACCATTTCCATATCGACTCAACCAGTAAGAATTATGTGTTGAAAAAAACTACGTGCATAGATAGACCACCTAGAATTAGAGTCGCCGCTATGTATTTTTTTTTTATTCTCCGTTGTTTTTCTTTTTTCACAACTTTGTCAGGTTGTGTGATTAGCCTTGATTTGATTGCAAACGATTGCGGTACTATTTACTTTTTTAGCCTATTTTGGTAGGATGTGAAATTTACAGCAGGCCGTTGGTAAGGAGTAACGGTTGGGCGACATTTTGGGTACTAATTACGCTAATTCGGCAACTTTCAGACGTATATTGGTGGAGAAAATAGCAAATTTATCGGTGCCCGGAAAATGCGGATGCCGTTTTCCAAACACACGATTCTCCTAGATTCGTAAAGTGCGCTGCAGCATCCCTAATTCGACCAGAAACAATATCAAAACACAAGTTGCAGCTGAAGAGTTATAATACAACTTGCAAATTGTCATCCTCTACGCTTTTTCAGGAAAATTGCCCGACAAAGGTTTTTGGCTCTTAGTCCGTATTACGAAATGCGACAGCACCCAATGCTTTGTCAACATTACTTGTTGATTTTTTTTTATATTTGTTGATTCATCATGCTTTTGCCAACTTTACATAGAATTTACACACCTGCTGCAGCGACTCAGGCAAAAAATGTGCAAAAGAGGTTCTAAACTTGTCCCTGTATGAAACCATCGTAGGGGTTCATTCAACGTAACTAAAACGAGTCCTTTAACCCTCCTGTATGCAATCACCTTTTATGGTTTCTGTTTTAGGCACCTTTTTTTTAATAACCATTTTTAGGTTGCATTCTTGAGGGTTTATAGAGAGAAAAGGTTCTAAAGTTGCTTGTTTCTGAGAGTGTATTAAACTGTAAATGCCTGTTTGAAATTCTAGTGATTTTCATGTATTGACAAAAAAGGAATAATTCTTAAGATTATATAACCGGCGCGTCTCTCTGGGACCTAAGTCTGGACATTTTCAATTTTTAATAGAATGGCATACCTTGAAATACCTTTTCTGTACTTTGCCCGTAGATATAACTTTTTTATGTCTGTTTTAATTACGCAAAATTGCTATATTCAATGAAGAGTAGAATGTACATCTAACAATTCTAACACATAATTTATATGAATAAACAGGCGACTCCTGGGACTTTTAATTATTTTATTAATATAATGGAACCTTACCTTAGACATACCTTAAGGGAGTCGTTCATACCTCGCTGCACTGTGCAGTGCAGTGCATATATTGATCCCACGTTGCTGCCGCAACTCAACGTAACGTACCTCTGCAGCTGGCAGTTACAAACACAATTTAACTCGGTTGCAGTACCGCCAGCAGTATACTGGAGAGACCAAATTCGAGACGGCAACTTACCGCAACGCACGTTTCAGTGTAGTATGAACGAACCTTAATTTACTCGGTTCAGTACCGCAATGCAGTATACTGGACAGAGACCGTAATTCATCACTGCACTTACCGCAACGTACGTTGCAGTGTAGTATGTACGAACCTTTAGATTCCACACCTTCACCATCTTCAATGATGACTAATAGTGTGGCAGGGTTTGGAGCCATTTTTGCATTTAAACCCCAAGGTTTACTTAATTCCTGCTTAAAGCAGAGGAGGGTGGGCGCTTGGATAGCACTTTCTGGTAGTTTATTCCAGCTATCCCCCACGGCTGAACTGAGAAATCTTTTCTTAAGTCCAGTCTTGATCTGGAATTTGGCCACTTTTTGTGAATGCCCCGCGTGTTGTGCTGAGAACTCTCTGAAAGAGGTTCTCTGGATTTATCTGATCAATTTGGTTTACAATCCTGTAGGTCTGGATATATCTGCTCTTTTCACATTGTTCATGGGTCTCTTGTCCAAGGTTGGTAGAGGAAGGCGGTGTAATCTCTTGGCTGCGTACGATAACTGTTGAAGACTTTGGTATATTTTTGGTTGGCTCTAGCTTGGACCTTCTCACCTTTTCTTGTCTTTTTCCAGATAAGGGTTCCATGCTTGAATGGCATAATCGAGATGGGGACAAACCAGTGATTTGTATAATTTCTGGATGATTTCTAACATTCCACATTTATCTCCATTACTCATTTCCAGGTTTCTGCCCATTCTGTAATGGTCTATATCATCATTGCATTAGCTCTGATGTCTTCATTGTTGACCTGGGTGAGCCAGTTGGGTGTCATCTGGCAATTTTGCTTGATTGTGCTGTTGCGCAATAGCAGTCCTCGTATCATATCTAATAACAGTAAACAGAGTGGTCCCAACACTGATCCCTCACCACTGAACTTGTTACTCTACTATTCTTCCACCCGGTCTCTGCTCCTTGAGTCCCTACCTTCTGTTCGCGGCCAGCCGTGCCTGATTCGATCCAAGTTAGAATTTTACCATTCGATGCCATGTGATTTGTATTTCCTATTCAGTCTTTGGTGTGGTACGGTGTCGAAGATCTTTGCCATGTCTAGATATATGACATCAACTGGTGTTCCACTATTTTTGAGCTTTGTGATCACTTTCAGGTATTCTATGAATTTTTAGTGCAAGATTTTTCTTTCCTAAAACCATGTTGTAACTCCGCGTGGTTTAGACTAAACTTGTCAAGCACTGCTCTGTAATTGTGCGTAGTCTCTAATAATGGTTTCAATCCTTTTCACCTGCGACTGACTTCCAGACTTATTGGGCGATACTTGCATGCTTGGGAAAAAAAATTTTTTTTGTCTTGAACCTTTTTTGTAGATCGGTACGTTGTGGAAGATCGCTGCCAGTCGGTTGGAACATATCCTTCTTTCAGATAGTATTTAAATAACAGGCGAGAGGCATGGCACGGTTTTGAGGATATGGAGGGATTTTCGTTTGGTCCTGCTGCTTTGGATGGGTCCCAAGGTATATTTTTTAATTTATCTTTGCCAGCATTTGCAGATTTCCGTATCCTTTAGTTTCTCCTTATCCGGACTTGCTAATATGTCATCAGAACTGGAACATTGGTTACCCTCTTCTTGTGAACACAGACATAAGAAGCCGGTTAGTGGCTTCTTGTTCTGCAGTTAGGTTTCCTGGTGTATTACACTCCTGTGTCGGTGGTCAAATCCCTACTGTTCTTGACATTTTTGTTTAGACCTTAACGTAGGCGTAAGAACTTTTTTTGGTTCTCCTTACTGTTGTCGGGGCTAATGTTTTTCAAAATCTCATCCCTTAGCCATCTCACTCTACTTAGTCCTCTCATCGCTGACACTTTTTGTAGTCTCTACGATTTCGGTCAGTTGTCTTACTTTCTAACCTCTTCCAAGCTCTATTGTTTCCTCTGTCACTAGTTTTTTGGTGGGGGTCTTTGTTTTACAAATGGTTTCTTTTAGTATATTGGTTCTTCATTTGCAACACATTTTTGATAAGGTCCTTCATTTCTCCTTGGTGTAACACCAAGCTTCTCCAGTATTCTTGGTTTCCACATTCTTTGTCCGCAATTACTGTCTCCGTTTGGCTTTAATTTTGTTATAGTTGGCCGTTTCTTCGTGATCTCTTTGGTTTAGCTATTTTTTTTTTTTTTTTGCATTGGTACTGGCTTGTCAAACCATACCTGTGAATGGTTAAGGTCGAGACTGTATGTGTCCTCACAACGAAGAATTTGTAATTAGAAGAATTATTATCGGGATCCCGATAATAATTCCAATGCCTTCCAATTTGAAATAGCCGGGGAATAGCGCGATGTACGTGACTACAACGCTCATCCTTTAGTTGTTTTATTGGTTCAGGCAAATCAGGTTATAGGTTTTTTTCTCGAGGTGGCACATTTCACATCATGACGGACATAAACGTAGCATTTCCAGCTCTGCCGTTATAAGTACAATCGGGGATCCAAATTCTTATTACAAAATCGCTTATTTTAATGATAAATAATACGCATATTTTTTAGCGTTCTCCGAAAGAGTCGCAGGTATGTTTCCTAGACAATCACACGCGAACTGTCCAAAATATATATCAACTTTTGCAAATTGTTGGTGGGCGCTCTTCAAAAAATGCTGCCCTTATTGCTTATAAATGATGCAATACATGTACTTCTCAAGCATATTAGGGTTTGAAGTGATAACTATATCAAGTATTGACATCTGTCTTGTAGGCTATCATAACATGCTTGGTTCCATAGGTTTGTCCATTACAACATCCAAAAAGGCCATGATATTTCATATTTCGCTATTGCATGGTCCTCTCCCATTTATTTCACGATATTGACGTCACCAATGACCATTATGTCTTCTCATCTTTGACACTTCTTAGCACCTGGTTTAGAGCCTTCATTTTGATCAGCAGTGTTGTATTGACTTTCTGTATACTATCCCTAGCAATAAATCTCCATCTCCCCCTTTCACTGCATGATGAAGATCAAGGGCTTCTTCCTACTTGCTAGGGACCGGGTCTTTCCCGCAACTGCTTTTATATTCTCTTTAGAATACATTCGTATACCTCCATGAGCCTGTTTTTTTCTGTCCCAACCTATTGTTAGCTGATATCCCTGGGATTTGCATTCAGCGTGGATAACATCACATGGAGCCACGTTTCATCAACAACCCCTACGATGTCTGGGCTGCCTCTCGCAATATAGCTTGCATGTCTCTCTCTTGGTTGACAATACTTTGTGCAATACAGAATGGTACCTTTAAGTTTCTCTTTCTTATTCCATCATTCTTTGTCTTGTGATTTGATTTATCAAATTAAAGTTTATACCACGTTTTAGTGTCTACTCCAAGCGTTTCATTTCATGAAGTTAACCGGCTTTCACGCGGTTGGTTTCCTCTTCCAGTCGTTTGTTTGACATTGCTGCATCTTCATATCTTTTGGCTGGGACCTCTTCAGGGTGCCTTTCCATTGAGATTTGTAACATACAGCTGATAAATAGGAGAGAGTGCAATTGGGTGCTTTGGTATTTTACACGATATTATTTACAGTTGAACTGTTCATTCTCATAAGTGACTGCGCTGTCCTGTTAGGGGGTGTTGTCTGATCTCGACAATTTTCCCTCTCACAATTTTAAAAGTTTTTTCACCATTTATTCCTTACGAAGTCTAAGTTCTTGTCGGAGCTCACGTCTCTTTTCTCGTCTTCATATGTTAAATCTGGCTTTAGATAAACTCCTTTATATACCTCAGCATTGTGTAAGTTCTTTTGCACTTGCAAGAGCTGTATGTTGTTGCTTTTGTTTTGCATCTTGCACTTTTACAAGGTTGCTTTATCCGTGGGAATAATCTCTGCTTTGTCTATATCGTTACGATTGACATGCAGCTTGTCACTATGAAAAGAGGTTCGTTTCACTGATTTTGGTTACGGCATGGTGACATTATTCAAAACCAAACTGTAACATGAAGAAACAAAAATAACCCGACCTGTGACAAAGTTGATGTTGTCGTAATTTTGATATTTTCTATATTTATGGCTGAAAATGAAGAAATTTGGTGAAGAAATATCAGATTATAGATTTTTAGCTTATCTATTTTAGATCCCCGTTCAGTTCCATCCTTTTGTTCTGAATATTAATTCAATTATAATTATCAGATTATTACTTTTAAATATTGTAACATTCAAAAGTATTCTCTAAACTGAAAAAAATGACATTCTTCAAGTTTCAATGTGGAACATCACGAGTGTGATTGAAGGCTTCATTGAACACTAAGGAGACACAAACATAATTTAGAATCTTTGTGACTGGGCAATTCCAAGTGTCTTTAGAACAGTGCTAGTATTTGTTGAAATATGGTGAAGTAAAAACTCTTATTCAAATACACTTACGTAATCTGTTTCCAAATTTGTTTAAAACTGTCATTGACCATTGAAAGTTCCATCTGATCAAATTGATTTTGTGCAATATTTTATGCAGAGACTTTTATCACAAATCTGTTCAAATTTGTCTAAACATTCTATTGATCCGTAAAACTCGTTTTCATCTCCTCCATATCATTTTGTACAATATTTGTGCAACATTGTGAAGAAAACGTATAGGCCTTTATATTGGTGGGTTATTGTTTTGAGAAGAATGTTTTGTTATTACTTTTATATCATGCCAGTGCCACAATAAACCACTTTATTGACGAATATCATTGACCCCTAAATGAAGTGAGGTATCTATTCGGTTACGCAAAATGTGGTTTTCTCTGTACTCCATCTGGATGGTGGAGAAAATGGGAAGGTGTGTCCTATCTGCTTCCCTTTTTAGCGATGCTATCATTTACAGAATATGTATCATAAAACATGAGTATTACGATTCAGGTCAGAAAAATACGGTTGAAAGAACATGTCGAGTTGAGGGTCGCATATCCATTGACATTTTTGTACATGACCTGCGAAATATCCATACTTGGAAATATTTTTCTCTAAGGGATCCTAATTGTCCGTAAGATATTTAAAATTGTTATGACAGGTTTAATTGCAAACCTTGAAAAGATGGCCATGTTCCTCAGCATTTAAAAAGGCTTGAAGCGTTTACGTTGGGGTACAGTCGTAACAAGCATCTCAAAACGCGACCTTAGATCGAACGTTGGATTGTAGATCGTTGATCATAATCTAAAGAATCATTATGAAGTGAACCACTTGTAAAATTTCAAATTGTTCTACATTTGCATAAGAAAGTGTTTTTGGGAAGTAATGTTGCAGGGGTTCCGCGTGAAGTGCGGGAAGGATCCCACCCAACTGCCTGCTCCGCTGATATCACTCTTCATGAACATTTATGCGTCATTCAAAACAAAACCAAACCACAATCACCTAGCTTTTAAGACCGTTGAATCATACCTTTAGATTATAAAGTTACCATTTGAAAACTTGTAAGTTCAATTGTTTTCTATCAATTGCAAATAAGAAAATGTGTTTTTGGAAGTGACATTGCAGGGGTTCCGCGCGCGTTCGCGCGGACGGAGACATCCCCTCTCATACCCACCACTGCTAGCTTAATATAACACAGGAACTCTCTTTGAACACTTTACATGTAGTTAATTCAAACAAACTGATCAACTATGATTTTTATTCTTTATAATACCGTTTATCATACATGTAAACATTAAAGGTAAAAACATTAAAAAATTCAAATAATGTTGAAAACGCGATCATTGCAGGGGGTTCCGCGCAACTCCATTTTCAGTTGTAATATAGTTCTGATTTCTGTTGAAAAGGTAAATTTTGTCACAAAATCGAACGATTTAAAACATTTTCGGGTGCTCGGCTTTGCTCGCCAGGTATAAATATTATTATTGTCCTGAAAGAGCTCTTAGAAATGAGTGAAATGAACAATTCCCCATCACCTACAATTGGAAAAAGCTTGCGATTGGTGTCTCATGATAAAATGGCAGAGTCTCCCGCTTCGCGGCGGGGGGGGAGGGTGGGGGGGGGGGGGGGGGCGGGTCACCACCCTCCCCGCATCCGCCCCTGCGACGCACCTTCTGCCATCCCACTATCTTGTCACCCCCCTCTAGCCAGGGCTGGCTCCGCCCCTGCTTATAAAAACCCAACTAATCACCAGATTGGAATCAGCATGCATGTCATAAGTTGCCAAACCTAGAAAATGTTTTGTAGACTCTTTCGTGCAGGGTCTGGCCGGGGGTCTCCGCAAGTAGTTCACCACAAGCTTAGTTATTGTTTACACAATGCGCAACATCTGCACGGTTGATGCGCGAGTATACTGCTTCTGTACAAGGCGACTGATGGACCGTTACATATTGGTACAGCAGTCAAGAGCTGTCAAGTGTGGTAAATAGATCCTACCAACTGATGCAGTCTCGATGCAGGCTCAAAAGCAGTCAATGTTAGCGTGATCAGTTAGTATAACCTACGGTAAGTGTAATTTACATTCTAACACTACCTTCTGAGACTTTTTTTCCCTGTTTTTGGAGTAGGATATGTGGTGAGTTCATTTGACTGTCTGGAGCTGGTCCTGCCCAGATCATGGTCTAAAATCTTTGTGTTTGTCAGAGGCGGACGGGTTGTCAACCCGGCCGTGGAAAATTGACTTGACCGCGCCGGCCCATGAAGCATATGACTACCATAGGACACACATTCGATAAGAAAACGAAACAAGCAAAAACAAACAATACAAATAAACATATAGTGATCTAACATTCCCAACTTAAGGTAGGTGCCGCCCAGGAGGACAACTCCCTCTGGAGTAACAGCGATATGTAAGACGTGTTAAGACCCCCATTTTCAATATATTGTCACCCCAGACCCCATATTTTTAATATTTTAACCACTTTCACCAAAGCCCTCTTTTTTATGACGAGATTTTTTTTTGCCATAATTTTGTCACCCAAAAATCCCATTTTGAAAGTTTAGCAAAGTTTAATCACCCGAAAAGCTATTTTGGAGCCGTTGTAGCTGTCTCTTACCCAAGATTCCTATTTATTGTGAAGCATCACCTTACACCCTATCCATTTCATATCAGTGGGTCCTCTCCTGATTCTAACGATCATCTAATACTGAGCCATTTTTGTAACAAAATCCGAAAGGGGGGAAGTGTAGTTGCACCCCCTGTACTTTTCCCTTGCCGCAACCTCCGATTCTATAAATATCATAAAACCATGAAAAGCAGAGATTCCTAACTTTTTCGGAATTTTCAACCCTACTTTACACTGTGTTCTACAGTTTTAGCTGACATGTGACAATTTATGCGTCATTCGACGTAATGCTAAGGCATGTTGGTTTCTCATTCTATATTTTGGTTGATACATGGAAGAGTCTGGGTCGCTAAGCTATTCATTTCTATCAAATCAGTGTCGTTGATATTCAGAGTGCCTTGCTAGGCAGGTTGGTATCTATCTCTCCGAAGGGGGTGGGTTGCCACCCTCTATCCATTACTTGGGACACCTATCTGATAAGGCCGAACCTCCTGAGGGTTTAACCAATGTCGTTTTCTAACCTGCAAATGATCCCGCTCCATTTATTGAGTAAAAAATCCTGGAGTCCAATCGCTCTATAGCCTTTTTGGATGTATCAGTTGGGAACATCTTTTTTTTTTTCAGGGGGTTTCAAGGGGGGTCACCTATTTTTTTTCAGGGGAGAAAGCATTATTAAAATTGTTAGTAGAGGTAATAGGCATGCTTTTTTTACTGTAAATTGGCACGTGTGCATAAAATCACTAATTTTTCGGGGGGGCAAGATTCCCCACAACTCCCCACGGTATGCCCTGGATGTTATAAGCAGAAATATTTATAAAAAATGGTCCAAAGTTTAAAATTAGATATTTCACCATTATATAATACCGTAATGGTTTTTTTTTCTCGTGTCTTCGCCGTGATTTTTGCTAACAGCAGGACGCACGGTTTTTTTTTTTGTTCAGGCCAGGCACAAACTGCTCGGCGGCCCTGAAGTAAATTTTATAGGATTGTGGCAATCAGGAGTATATAAAACGCTAACGAAATACTTCTACAACCTTTATTAACAAACTAATTGAACAAATGTTGGTTATGGGCCATCAGGACAATCTCATTCAGGAGACAATATCTGCAAGTAAAAGAGGCACAAGATAATTATGACGAAAAGAATGGTTGTAGCTTTGAGTTCCGGGCCACAGGACTTGCACGATGGTTCTTGAGATTTGTTAAGTTGTTAAAATACTGTTTTCTTCGAGAGATTTTGTTACAGGAACCCTTGTTTGGGCTATGCTTTCTGTTACAAGCTTCGTAATTTAGATAATATTTAATCCAAGTGTTATTCAACGCTTAGCTTCAGAGCTCGGGCCCCTATCCTTATAATATGGGTACAGTGTACAGTTCATTTTTGTAAGAATAACGTTACACGAATGATAAGTATTGATATAGAGGATTCAAAGCGTTTTAACAAGGCAAACTTGCTAGATATAGAGTAGAGACAGCTCTAGCCTCTCTACCCCCATGTGCTGCTACCGGCCCAATGCTTTAACTTTCTTAGATATCACGACAGTCCAGCAACAATGGCAAAGATTTATTCTAATATTTATATCCAGATGAATTTTCAGCTTCGTTGGCTCCAAGAGTTGCTGTCCGCCGCGCTCTAAATTTACTTTTTACCTCAACCCTCCTGCCAAGCAATTAAATTGCTTCACAACTTAAAATACTTTTAGAATATAAAAGCTGGAATGCCTTTTTTCTTATTCATATTTTTCCATTTCTTTTAAGCTTTCTTTCCTTATTTCTCTTTTACTTGAACCGTCCCCAAGTGCCCAATTCCAAGCGGCCCATGTGGAAAATCCACAGCAGTCTATGGTCAGGCCGCCTATGGTGGTTGTCATGTATAGCTATACGACACAACGTATACCAAATAGCCTGGTGACCTAAACCTTTATTAGTATATTCTGAGCTGTGTGAACATCCCTTCACATCAGGAATAACTTCAGGCTGTCAAACATTTTTTTGATGTGCCAGTATTTTGATAGTTGCAGAGTAGGCAAAGGATATTACCCCCAGCCTCAACAGGTCGGTTCAAAGGAAGGCAACCATGGCTTTCAGTGAATTGTTCCGCTTCTTGTCAGATGTCATTTTCTTCATAAAAAAAGCCCAAATACAATGTAGTAGCCCTATATGGTTCACTCACTGAATGCATTGGTACTGGAATCTATTGGTTGGAGAGGTCACAAGCACGTTTCAAATTATGTCAGCTAGAAAATTAGTAATGCAACAACAAAGGTTGTTTTGCGCAGAACAGTACTCACTATGTTATTGTTATGGGTAGGATATTGCATGGGTGTCTCGAACATCGTACCTCGAAACAACGTACCTCAGACCTCGAAACATCAGACCCTGAAGTAAATTCACTTCCGGATCTGATGTTTCTTCGAGGTTGATGTTTCTAGACACCCTGGGGGATGTCTAGAACATCAGACCCTCCCGCATCCGCCCCTGGCTACGCAAGCCATTCTAGCCCATCTTATCTTGGCACCACCCCCTAGCCAGTTCTGGGATACGCCCCTGCTTTTATAACCCAACTATCACCGAGATTGGCCATCACATTCATGTCATAAGTTTGCCAGAAACCCTAGAAATGTTTTTTTGTAGACTCTTTGCAGGGTCATGGCCGGGGTCCCCCGCAAGTAGTTCACCACAAGCTTAGTTATTGTTTACACAATGCGCAAACACTGACGTGTGAAGCGCGAGTATACTGCTTCTGTACAAGGCGACTGATGGACCGTTACATATTGGACAGCAGCTCCAGAGCTTCAATGTGGGTAATAGATCCTACCAACTGATGCAGTCTCGATTGCAGGTCCAAAGCATCAATGTTAGACGTGATAAGTTAGTATAAACCTACGGTAAGTGTAATTTACATTCTACATTCTACCTTCTGAGCCCTTCTGTTTTTGGAGTAGGTATGTGGTGAGTTCACTTGACTGTCATGAGCTGGTCCTGCCCAGTCATGTCTAAATCCTTGTGTTTGTCAGAGGCGTACTGGGTTGTCAATCCGGCCGTGGAAAACTTAACTTGACCTCGGCCGGCCCATAGACTATGAAACCATAGACACATTCGAGTAGAAAACGAAAACAAGCAAAAACAAACACTAACAATAAACCTTATTGATCTAACATTCCCAAGCTTAAAGGGGGTGCCCCAGGGAGGCACTGCCATCTTGGAGGTAACGCATATGTAAGGCTGTTAAGACCCCATTTTCAATATTATTGTCACCCAAAGACCCATATTTTTTGAATATTTTACCACTTTCACCAAAGACCTCTTTTTTGACGATTTTTTTCCAAATTTGTCACCCAAAACCCCATGTTAGGAAAAGTTTAGCAAGTTAATCACCAAAAGCTATTTTGGAGCCGTTTAGCCTGTCTCTTACCCAAGATTCTATTTATTTTGAAGCATCACCTTACACCCGTATCCATTTCATATACGTGGGTCCTCTCCTGATTCTAACGATCTAACCTGAGCCATTTTTGTAACAAAAGTTCCTGAAAGGGGAAGGTGTATTGCCACCCCCTGTACTTTTCCTTTGCCAAACCTCGCTGATTTCATAAATAGCATAAAACGCAGGAAAAGCAGATCTTCCTAACTTTTTGAAGTTTTCCCTACTTTACACTGTGTGTCTCAGTTTAGCTGACATGTGAAATTTATGCGTCATTCTGACGTAATGCGAGGCATGTTGTCTCATTTACTCATTTTGTTCGAATATCAATGAAATAGGGGGTCTATAGCTATTCATTGCTATCAAAATCAAGTGTTCTGTGATGTTCATGTGCCGTGCTAGGCATGTTGGTACTCTCTCCCAAGGCGTGTGGTTGCCACCCTCTATCCATACTTTTGGGATCACCCTATCTATGGCCACCTTCCCCCTGAGGGTTAAACACAATGCGTTTTTCTAACCTTCAAAAGGATACCGCTCCTTTATTGAGTAAAATCGGAGTCAATGGCTCTAGCCTGTTTTGGATGTTATCAGTTTGGGTAAGCCTGCCCCCTTTTTTTTTTTCAGGGGGGGTCAAAGGGGACATATTTTTTTCAGGGGATAAAGCATATATTAAAATTTGTTAGTAGAGTATAGGCAGGGCTTTTTTAACTGTAATTGGCACGTTGCATCAGAAATCACTAATTTTCGGGGGGGCAAGATGCCCCACAACTCCCGCCACGTGATGCCCTGGATGTTATAAGCCTAAATATGTATAAAAATGGTCCATATCTAAATTAGATGATTTCACACCATTATATAATCCGTAATGTTTTGTTTTTTTCTCGTGCTTCGCCGGATTTTTTCTAAAAGCGACCACGGTTTTTTTTTTTGTCATGGGGCCAGCAAACTCTCGGCGCCCGCCCTTATAGTATATTTATAAGTGTGGGCAATCGAAGTATATAAAACCTACAAAATACTTCTCCACCTTTAATCAACAAACTAATTGAACAAAGGTTGTTATGGTCCCATCAGGAAATCTTCAGTCAGAGACCAATATCATCATTACAAGAGGCCAAGAGATTATGACGAAACGATGGTTGAGCTTGAGAGTTCCTGTGGCCAAAGGACTTGCACGATGTTCTGATATGTTGAAGTTGTTAAAATACTTTTTCTTCGAGAGATTTTGTTCAAGAACCTCCTTGTTTGGGCTATCTTTCTGTTACAAAGCGGCGTACTTTTAGATAATATTTAATCCAAGTGTTTTACAACCAAATAGCTTCAGATCTCGGCCCTATCCTTATATATGGGGACATGTACAGTAATTTTGTAAGGAATAAACTTTCTACGATGAAAGTATTGCTATGGGGATTTCAAAGCGTTTAACAAGGCACACTTGCTAGATATAGATAGATACAGCTCGACCTCTCTACCCCCATGGTCTGCTACCGGCCCAATGCCTTTAACTTTCTTAGATATCAACGACAGTCCGCAAAATTGCAAAGGCTTGATTCTAATAGTTATATCCAGATTGAATATTTCAGCTCGTTGGCTCCAATGAGTTGATGCCGGCCCAGCTCCTAAATTTTGACTTTTTACCTCTAACCCTCCTGCAAAAAGCAATGAAAATTGCCTCACAAGCTATACATACTTTAGAATATAAAAGTTGGAATGCCTTTTTTTGTTCATATTTTTCCATTCTTTTAGGTCTTCTTCCTTTTTCTCTTACTTGACCGGCCCAAAGTAGCCCAATTCCAAGCGGCCATGTGGAAAATTCCACACGCAGGTCTATGGTCAGTCCGCTTGGTGTTTGTCATGTAGTAGCTATACTACACACTATACAAAAATAGATGTTGACCCTAAACTTATTAGTATTATTTCTGAGCTGTGTGAACATCCCTTCTACATCAGGAATAACTTCAGGCTGTCAAACATTTTTTTTGATGTGCCAATTATCTGTGATGGTGCAGAGTAAGCAAAGGTATTACCCACAGCCTCACAGGGGGTTCAAAGGAAGGCGACAATGGCTGTTCATTGATGGTCTTGTCAGATGTCATTATTCATAAAAATCCAAATACATGGAGTAGCCTATATGGTACCACTCCTGAATGCATTGGTAATTGGGATCTAGTTGGTTGGAGAGCTCACAAGCACTTTCAACATTAGTCAAAGTAGAAAAGTAGTACTGCCAACAACAAATGTTGTTTTGCCAGAAAGTACTCACATTATTTTATTTTATGGGTAGGGAAATTGCATATGGGGTCTCGAAACATTCGGACCTCGAAACAACCCAGACCTCAGACCTCGAAAAATTCCAGACCCGGAAGTACATTCACTCGGGTCTGATGTTTCGAGGTATGAGTTTCTAGACACCGGGGGGATGTCTAGAAAACATTCAGACCTCGAAAAACAACAGAAATCAGACCAGGAAGTGATTTTTTGCCGAAGTCAAATTTTTACTTCGGGTCTGATGTTTCTAGGTTGCAGTTCTAGACCAACCCGGGGGGGAGTCTAGAAACATCAGACCTAGAACATCAGACATCAGGACACGGAAGTGAAGTTACTCCGGGTCTGATGTTTCTAGGTCTGTGTTTCTCGACACCCGGGGGGATGTCTAAGAAAAATCAGACCTCGAACATCGACCCTCAGACCCGGAAGTGAAGTGACTTCAAAATGGGAGGAAAACTTCTTCTCTGTACTAAGAGGCGGACACCCGCTTCCTTAAAAACAGGGGAGGGACTGGCCCTGGAATTGTTTACTAGTTACCCTTGTGAGAAGTTTTGAGTTAAAAAAAATGAAAAAAAAGTAGATAAAAAACAAATCCTGCTATTATTCCAGGCGTGAACAAGGGGAGATGCCATGGATGGACCCCGACTTGGGCCCAAATGGACGTTGCGTTGTAACTAAACATTTTTCACTACTTGCTAGCCGCTCACCAAGCATATCATTTTAATCAAACTCCAGGTCCACAAGCCCGCTTTTCAGATAAAGGTAGTTCCAAAAGTCCCTTTTATAAATTTAACCCTTGCCTAACCTAATCAGTTAAGTTTTTATTCATTAACTTGCAATTTTAAATCGGCTCTATCTACTTATCTACTATTCTAGAAAACATGATCTTGAAAACTAAATACTCCAAACTTCCATACCTCCCGCACCCACACGTTTGGTAAAACGGTGGCATGAATATGAAGTTTAAAATACCACTTGTAATTCAAATGTTTTACTTAATTTGCATGCATGGGAAAAATTGTGTCTTAGTAGCTAATGTTTGCAAACGGTTTTGCCGTAAAGGGAGGACCTACCTCCTCCCCACCCCCTGGTCATATCGTCCCTTTCTCTTTCGACTGGTCGGCCGCCTCAATTTAGCGGCCGAAAACCAGGCCAACTCCTCCGTGTCACGGCAAGGTGAGGGTCTACTTGAATTTTGAAAAAATATAACCCAGAGTTGAATGCTGACTGCGGGGAAACATTTTGACTTCGAGTCAACATTTTACTTCCGGGTATGATGTTTCTAGGTCTGAAGTTTCTAGACATCCCCCCCGGGGTCTAGAAACATCAGACCTAGAAACATCAGCCCCCGAAACACCAGACCCAGAAGAGAATTCACTTCCGGGTCTAGTGTTTCGAGGTCTGATGTTTCTAGACATCCCCCCGGGGGTCTAGAAACATTCAGGACTCGCAACATCAGACCCGGAAGTAATTCACTTCCGGGTTATGATGGGTCTGATGTTTCGAGGTCTGATGTTTCTAGACATCCCCCCCGGGTGTCTAGAAACATAGACCTCGAAACATCAGACCCGGAAGTAAAATGTTGACTTCGCAAAAAATAATCACTTCCGGGTCTGAGGTCTGATGTTCCGAGGTTCTGATGTTTTAGACATCCCCCCCGGGTGTCTAGAACATCCAGACCTCGAACAATCAGACCCGGAAGTGAAATTACTTACGGGTCTGATGTTTCGAGGTTCTGAGGTCTGTTGTGCGAGGTTGATGTGCGAGGGGACACACAATTGCTTGCCTCAAGTCACAACAATTTTCAAGGCACATGTGCAATAGGGGTTGAGTTTACTAATTCTGGTTGTGCCATCGTACTCGTGTACGTAGGGCATTAAGCAAAGGGAACTATGATGCACGAAATTGCAGGTAAAGATTTGTTTTGTTTCTGCTTGGGTTCACAGCAGAAACCTTGTCAAGCTGTCATGCTTACAGTAGTAGTGTCCATAACCACAAAAATGAGTAAATTGTTTAAAAAGTTTTATTGCTCGTACATTTTGTTTAACAATGTACACTGCTGGTTTGTGTAATGAAATTCCTCTACTCGATTAGTCATTACACTTTTCTGTATACATTTCTGAGTTAAGTCACTTTAATTTACTCTCACATAAAATCTTTGAGCGGGTGTGTTATTCACTAATTATGTTTTGATCATTTATACTATTCTTGACATTGTAATCGGTTTTGGTCCATATTTACTTTTTGCATTTAAATAAGTAGCCCCATAAAACGTTGCATCGGCCTGCACAAGAATGTGGATAAAAATGATTTCATTGTTTCTCAAGGCAATATTGACCTGCTGACTCCAAATCTTGATGATGCAACTTTGTCATCCATGAGCATTTTTGAGATACAGAGGGGGGTAATTTCACAACGATAACATTTGTAAATGTTTCTTACGGGAGTTAAAAGATGTACAGACACCTCTGTTCCTGTGGATTAAAAAAGGCATAGTTTGCTATATAAGACTATACTTAACGCAGTAGGCTTAAGGCACATGCAGTGGATCAGCGCTCGCCTCATAAGCATAAGGTTGTGGGTTCGTGCCCCGCTGTCGCCAATGTGTTGTGCACTCGGGCAAGGCACTTTACCTCGCTTGCCTCTCTCCACCCAGGAGTAAATGGGTACCAGCATATGCTGGGAATGCAAAACAGACTCGCTGTGCGGGCGCACCATTTATTAGGCAGGCTTAAAATGGTTCAAGGTCATCGTGGCATACACTGTAAAAAAAAAAAATCACCGTATTTTTACTGTGAAACCGTAAAATAATTACGGTTATTTCCATGCATAATTTTACGAGGAAATACCGTAAACAAACAATAAAAATGAGTGTCTTACGGTAAAATACCGTAAAATTTAGGTAAACCGTACAATTTAGGTAAAATACCAGGCCTGGCAACTGGGTTGATCTTTTGGTGAACATACGGTGGATCTTTTACAGTGTAATATTTTAGAATGCACGGATTCAAATGGGCTCAAATTCTTCATGTTGTTCTGTTGGAGAGTAATGACAGATACATGTTATGTATTTTGTTTGACTCGTGAAGTATAATTAAGGGGGAAATATCGATACGGCCCACAAGGTCAAATAGAAAATCATTTAGCCCATCCTGAAGAGAACTTGATGAGAGGTCAATAAAAGTATGACCGATCATATAGTTTGGGGTCAACTGTCAAAATACATATCACTATTCCTAAAGATTATGTAACATGATTGTTGGACTTATGTATTAACTTGAGACCGTCTACCAAAGAATATGAGTCGATTTCACTTTTTATCTCTCCTTAAAGAGACATGAGGAGATTTCCAGAAAGAAGCGCCCCCAAATTTTGTCGAACCCCAGTTTTTTGCATATTTGGAATGCTTACCAATGTATTAGATCACACCTGAAATGAATAAGCCGAATACACCGTCTTTATGTAGCAAGATGATGATTTAGTACTTTCTGTCGTGCACGACAGAAAGTCAAAGCATGGTGTTCTATGGTGACGATTACGATAGCATGCAAGTTCAAAACAAGGTTTGCGGTTTTCTTTTGTACTTGTTTGTTCAATAAGCCTTCGAAACGTGGTCTACAACCGATTCCGTGAAATTTGAGAGAAATTCGTATCCTAAAAAAATCTCCTTCTGTCACTTTATCCCTAAATGATGTGAAAGTTGTGAAAGTTATAGTCCGTTGGCATCAACAAATATAGGAAAACAATACAAAATGGACCATTTCACCCCATAAAGTGGCTATGAAAACGTCATTATAATGGTGTTCTATGGCATTTTAGCGGCCATTTTGAAAAGCAAAAGTCTACCCTCACTTTTTTTGAGTATGTCTGATGGTCCTAGTCCATGGCTGTGAGTAGTAACTAGTGCAATCCTCATGCACACGGGGACCAACCCAGCCAACGGGCGATTATATATCATTTTCTACAATTCTTCAAAATTGGACAGTGACTTTCTGCATTCCTGAGACTGATCGGCACCTTTATACTGAAAACACCCCGTAACCCTTAAATCCAAGGGGAACGATAAAAGGCACTGACGAAAGGAAATGGCAAAGGGTTACCAAATGAATCAAAGGCGACAAATTGCAGTTTCTGCTTCTGCTAGTAGTATCAGGGAACGAAATCGCTATAGTGAATAGTGAAGGGGAAATCATTTTAGACCTACCTGATGATGCTATCCGTTCTGATGCTATCCGCTAGGAAAGCGATGGACAACCTTTCGGACCAACACCTATAGATAATATATATCGCTCCTCTACTACTACCACCCTGGCTGTTACCTCAATTGGGTAACGAGCCTCGTGGTAGTAATACGGAGGTTAAAGGTACTAAGAGTGCGCCAAAGCACACATGGGTTTTGTTTTCCACACACTTGTGTGCTCTGGCGAGCTCCACGGAAAGATTTAATAAATATTAATCCTTGTCTACCTGAGAACTAAATAACTTAAAATTGAACTTGGTGGGTGTAAAGACCGGCAGAAGCTCGAGGCTCCGATCTGGGGTCTTGACCGCCGCACATACCCGTACTGCTAGGTATGTCTTCCTCCTCCTCTTCTCTCCCCCTTCCGGTTCTAACTAGGTACAATGTATATGTGTTTTCAATATTTATAGAAAATATTATAGAAAATTTTACTTCACAAAACACAAGATTAAATAAAACACAACTACAAAGATTTAGATGGAGAATACACCACATACTACAAATCAAACCAAAAACATACGAACATCGAAT
>JAMKCH010043780.1:0-12484 GCA_023653785.1 Ophioderma brevispina | reverse complement strand
TAAGGGGGGTCTAGGAAAATAATCTTTTCAGTGTAACTGAGACTTACCTGTAGGCATTTGGAAATAAACTTATGTTTCTCGTTTGAATTTATATAAAAGCTTTCTATTGATATATACATATTTTCATGATGTGTTATTTCAAAGTAGATATACTTTAATTAACGGTTTTGAACTTATTTACAAAAGTTAAAACCGTTAATCAATTATTTCTAATTGTTAAAACGAATATAAACCTTTATCCTTTCATTCCTCATATTTTAAATTCTCCCCGTTTTACTCTTTTATTCAACATTACTTTTCCGCTTCTGTAAGAAATAACTAAATAATCATATTCTATTTATTTTTAGGAAGCTAGCAAAATGAGCGTATTTGCTACTGTGACAATTGACCATCTCAGTTTGAACAAAAAAGGCCTTTTTGATACAACAGGCCTTTGCAAAAAGCAACATAATTAAAAACATTTGACCAAAGACGAAATCCATTTGTGAACGCGGCAAACTGCCACCAGGTGGGACGAACTACAACAGGCAATATTAGACGGAATGACGAAAATAGTGGCAATATGTTTTTCAGTAACTTAAAAGTTTTTTATTATAAGATCACAATTGTTTTTTCGTCTCAAAAAAACTTACAGTGTACTGGGACACGAACCGCGGACCACAATCATATTGCAAGTAGGCTTTCCGAGACCTCTCTGTGCAAAACAAATCTCCTCTTTGTTATCTCAAGCACGTATTATTGCGTTGTACCACAAGTGCCAATTGAAAATCCCAAAACTGCAAACTTTTGGTTTTGGAGGGTTGCGTCTTTCGGGCACTCCCCTATCTCAGCCCTTTTGCACGTTTTTTTACAAGCGAGGTGTTAAAATGAAGAGCACGACATAGGCACAAAATGTTTATTTCTAAACTTTAAGAAAACATCGCCTAACCAAATAGCCGCAGTCGAATACACCCATTTTGTAGAAAACGGTTTTCAACAAACCATCGAATACTCTTCATAGCTTTGGTGCGTGTCCAAATAGCTCAAAGCACACAGATAAAGTGCGAACGAATACGTATTCCTGTGACAAAAATTGCTACTCAGTGATCAAAATCGATATAAGTTCTGTCATCGCGTTGAAATTTACCTTTTTCTTTCAGAGGGATTGGTTTGTATTATTCACATTTTAATTTTAAATGTTTTAATTATTTTTACTTTTTTTAATGTTTAATAACTTTTTATAATTGAGTTTGAAAATGAGTTTGTGAGGGTGTTTGAGTTTTAACACATTTGGTACCAACATCGACATCATCTATTGCTTTATAAAATGGTGAATTCTCAGGTGTTTACCAACCCCAACCGCCTTCGTAACCGGGTTTACAAAAAAGACTTGGTAAACATATGGTGAAAGTTTGATTTTCCTTGATTTTAACAACTTGGGTATATTCTCAAACTAAATAATTACTAATGCATCTTTAAAAAACTCGCTTCAGGAAACACATTTTATATGTTTCGTTGGGTATTTTGTTTGTATAAGCGTTAGTGGCCATCTAAATTGTTTAGATTATGTTAGATTTTTACTTATTGAGTATATATACCATTTAACTGTTAATTCGTTCAAGTTTGGTATATATTTTAAGCGTGTACATTACTTTAAAGATGGGAACTATATATGTAATTTGAAATTTAAGAAAACGAGAAAATATGGTTGTCATAAAGTTGTATAGACCACTTTTATCCTCCAAAACATTTTAAATAGTTTCTCAGCTCAATGTTTGAACAGTTCTAGCCAATATTTATTGTGTGTTGCAAAATGCATACTATTTATTAAGTTCTATATAACATGCACTACAATGTTTTTGTTCCTTCTAACGTATTTACACCTGAAATTTGTTTTTTCTGCAAAAATGAGTTAAAAAATATTGACGACTAATTAAAGATATTAATTTAAGGGGCCAAATTTGTAAGAGGTTTAATTTTCTGAATTCCTTGGTCATCGTGGTCAGTCTACGCTATATTTTACAACGAACGATAATGCAACAGTGAATGTTTCCCATTTTAACCGCTTATGGAAGTCGTTCGTATACAAATTTGCACTGTGCAATAGACGTCGTCGTCGCCATCGTCATCATTATCATCGTCATATTCATGATCGTCATCGTCATCATCATCATCATCATCGTCGTCGTCGTCGTCGTCGTCGTCGATCAGTTGCATCATCATTATCGTCGTCAAGCTCGATGTTTCCTTATTTCATCGTTATTGCCACCATCATCACCGCCATCGTTATTCTTATCATCGTGGCATCATCGGCATCATCATTTTAAAATAGTAAAAACCCGTATAGCTATAGTAATCTCACCATACCATCATTAGAACTCAACGGGTTTCATGCAGTCGAATACGTATTCGACTCCTTGGAACACAGCGAATCAAACATTTGGGTTTTGACAAACTGTCAAATCACATTCAGTTGCCATTTTGAATAAGAAACAGTTGTTTCTTGTTATTTTAATACGGTCGTCAGTTAGTAACCATTCATGTCTTTAACATACACCACTTAAAATAGGCATTTCCTTTTATTTCATTTAATTACACGCATTCATAAGTAACTCAAACGCCGTTTTCTCAGAACTAGCATTTATGCTGATTCGACAGTATGCAGAACCCACGACGATATATATATATATATATATATATATATATATATATATATATATATATATATATATATTTTAACACACATACATTTCCTTTTTCTTGAGACGAAAAACAACTTAACGAGATATGAAGTATAACGAAAAATAATTTAAATTAACTGGGTAAAACTATATTACAGATAGTTAAATGGAAAATGTTTGAAAATAAAATAAATGGGAAAACCTCTACTTACCTTGACGAGCTCATGTTTTACAACTGGGTAACAAAATAATCAACTGACTCCTCTTTTCCGGGTGCATGTTTATTTTGACCCCAAATTGAACTTGTTTTCACAAATGCTGCTTTCTATGGTTATTAATATATAATCCATTCTTTCCTAGACATCGTTAGCAACAGGTATATTCGCGACTTATACCTAATAATTGATCTGTTGGTAGGATTTTCCTAATGGCTGGTGTGACTAATTAAGTGGCATAACAGTGTATTAATTAGGGCATCCAACCTGATTGGTTGTTCAACAATGATCTGCCGATGTCATAAACATAACCATTCTGCATGGATGCACTGTATGATTCCATTGAACCAAAAATCAAGTGTCATGAAGAAATAAAAGATTCCATACATCCCCGGGGATACATCTTACAAATCGAAACACACGACCTACGCTCTTTTAAATTAAAGGTGGCAACGAGAGATGCACATATCTGGTGTCCCTAACAATTGGTTGAAAATTCTTATTTTTTTTTGCACTGATGTAATTAAACTTTCCGTCAAAACCATCCTCATCTACAGGATTAAGCTAAGATTTCTTTCTTTAGTATAAAACCGATGACGTTTCAATTATCATTGGACCAATACGAATCAAATCAAAATCACCTTTTTGTTTTCACTTTTAGACATTTTCTGTAGCCAAATCAGTAAAAATATATTGATTGTCTAATCTATATGAAAATCACTACATAGACAACCATTGGATGCTTTGAAATATCTCGTTGCACCACTAATAGTAAATGTCTTTTATGGAAAAAAAACTGTTTTCAACATGGCGTGGCGTTCTGTTTACAGTCATACGATGCAAAATGAAATAACAATCTACCAGAATTAAAGGATCAAATTACAAGTTCAATTAAAACCACACAAACAAATAAACACTCCAAATACAAATTTAACAATAATACATACTTAAAAGCCTTAAGAATTGTCTACATAACATCATATTTTTAATTTATACATATCGTAAACAATGGAGCAAGATTATGATCTTAAGAAAAGGCCTGAAAATTACAAAATGAACTGTGTATGACAAAATAATCTAATACTAAATTTATACATACGAATATACATAAATTACATAATTTTTATAGCATGTCAACAAAGCAAAGTTAAAATTATTCAAAAGGCATATTCCTTAAACGATCTACATAATATATGCATATAGCGTGTAATAAAACCAATATATAACCAATCAACCAGCGTGTAATAAAACAATAACCAACATGAAAATTAATCGCAAACGTAAATATTTCTGGTAACATTACCCTTATTTTCCTTTTTTGTATGTTACCATGTACTAAAAAGGCCGAAAACATCAGTTTTATTTAATAAGATCACGACAGAAAATCCAGACATTGTTCTCTGCAAGGCCATCAGAACATCAGGTAGTTCAAAACCTTGTTGTTTTCATTTCTATTTCCTATTCCTTTGCCCAATAAAAACCCCTTCTGGCAGTAGTTCACGACGGCAAATTATTCCTGCATGCAACATTCTACTCTTACTGATACATTTTTAACAATATCTTTGAGGACACGATCATAGATACGATAAATGTCTTTTCTTATTTAGCTTTTCATTGTAAATGGCTGATTTATTTGAAAACAGAAACCCATAGCCGTCTTCTCCTGGAGTTACTTCGAAGCCAAGTTTACCGCAAGGTTATTCATCGTAAATCTAATTCTTCATGTAGCTGCATTATAATAATACAAAAAAAAACTTTGTTACGGGCCGGACGCAGATTAGGCAATAGATGATCTGGCAAACTAGACATTCGCATGGTTGAATACGGATCTCCAACAATAACGATTCCATCATTGTAAAAAAACAAAACCTATCAGAATAAAATTGCGTTTCTGTTTTAGATTTAATTTTATCCTTCTTTAAAAGCTTCATTGAAAATATCAATGTTTACAATTTTGGACCACTTTTATCATGCCTTCATCAAGTCCACATGTTTGAATAATTGCCTCATCAGTAGATGGATATCAGGACCGCGTCCTTACTGAAACGGCGTGAGTTTCCCTACCATTTAATATTATAGACTCTCCTTGTTATAATTTTCCACATAAACAGCTACCCGAAGATACTTTGGTCGACGAAGGAAGCGAAATTAAGTGCCTTACTCAAGTGTACAGCGAGGCTGGAACAAAACTAACAACTAAGAACCATGACAAATTAGAAGCCTGCTAGAATCACAAAATGTAACTTTAATTGACCTGTACCGGTACCTTTAATTTGTACATTCTTACATTCATAGGATAAACCCGATGAACATCTCCTGATTATTAGATGTTTTTCTAGAAATACTTCTTCCAACAAATCTGTGTGTTCATCTGTTAAGCATGGGAAACAAGCCTACTTCCTAAATACTAATAAAGTGAACAATTTCTATTAGTTTACACTCTTTGCTCCTATTACCATGGAAACTCCAATAGATCAGGGACATATTAAAGTCTGACTCAGAGATTTTTGAAATATAATTTTTGTGTATTTATTGAAAATAGTCAACAAGAACTAAAGATAGTCACCTAAAATGCCCAATTCCAAAGTTTGAGGTGTATCGGATTTTTCGTTTGCATGCAGTAAACATTTATGTGTAGTATACAGTGCCATAGGATACTGTGTATAACTAAATTTCCGGATCCGGAAATTTATAACAAAGTTGCGATTTTCTACATGAAGGTCTTCGATTTGAGCTTAGCTATTTCACACAGTGTTTAGTATAATGGACAAGCATTCTGTATATGCAAAAAACACAATTTCTTTGAAAATTGAGGGCGCCCTCCTCGGGAAATCTCTGAGTCAGCCTTTAATTGCTGATCTGATTAACTCAAGCAAAATGTTGAAATATAGGAAACAATAAGATAATGAAAACATCAACATCAGGGGGGTCCTCTTTTAGAGACTCATAATTTTGTTATTAAGTATGCTAGAGATTTGGATCCGATAAAAGAATTACAATCATTGCGACATCAGCTTGAATGGCCCCTTATCTCCAGATAATGAAGACCTATCTCCAAACAGAGCGGAACTCAAAATAAGGGCCCTCATCTGGAGTTAACAAAGTTTACTTCGAGATAAGGTCCCTTATTTCGAGATAATAACGCTGAATCCTAAATGAGGGGCCTTATTAGTAATAATAATAATATTTGGCATTAAGGGACGCCATTCACCGTCCGTGGCGCTTACAATAATTATTACGCTGTCACTAGGACAGCTCCTATCGGCATTTAGATTATAACGTTCTCCTGACAGCTCCCCAATTCACTCCTAAGTAGAGAGAGGCAAGCGAGGTAAAGTGCCTTGCCTTTCCAAATGCACAACACGTTGGCCTCGAACCCACAACCTTCAGTTCATAAGTTGGTCATTCTATCTACTGAACCATACCTGCCCTCGATAAAAGATTATCACGAAACAATGGCCCCTTATCTTGAGATACACGTCTAACTCTCATCAGCATTATTTACTGTTCGTCTTTTGACCAATATTTTTGCTGAAGTGTCATCTAGCAAGATAGATGACACTTCAATATAGCAAGATAAATGACACTGCAAAAATAATGGTCAGATATAACAAAAGAAACACACAATAGAAATTGGTGTAGAAACCCCATTCGCCATTGTTTGGGCAGGGATTATTTAAATTATAATCGCACTATGAACACCTGCCATGATCGCATTATCTCTTGGATTCAAAAGAGTCACAAGGCAGAGGGGTATTGTGACTAGTCATTAGACATTTCATAATAGACACAATGACCAGGAGGTTTTGTGGCATGCCTATGTAAAGCACTGGTGTGGGTCGCGAAACACCCTCGATATTAATTACGTGATATGTAGTCAAAAACTCCTGGAACAAGTTGAAGTCCATTTTCTTAATTATATACTGTTTTTCTACATGCTGCAAAACTTTTGCCCATGTAGTGTGTATATATAAGGACCACCTGCGTCCACAATCTTGTAGTAAGTGCAATGTTTATTTACCACTTGTTCACACGAGACATATGTATCATTGTAGCATGCGTCATTATCTGCAACATGTATATCGCTGTCACGAAAGAAGTAGCTTGGTCTGAAAAACAAAATAACAATTTCTTTTAATGTTATGGACCTTTCTTAATATTTTGCCAAAGCCGGTGTGAAAGTAATCATAGTCCGGTAGGTATCATAGTCCGGGCTCCATAGACGACAACGGAATAAATCGTGAAACTAATGTTGCGTGAAGAGTCAACTGAATCGATTGCCCTATTGTTCACCATTGTTACCGGACTGTGACCCCGGAGGACTATTTCTCCTGCCACACCGGTCGTAAAATGAAATCATGGCGCTATAAACTTCCATATTAGGACTAATTACTAGCTCAGAGGTCAAGTCGATACTGAAAACGAGACTCGGTGTTATACTGCAGTATCAACCAAAAACAAGTTTCAAAAACGATAGTAGAGAGGTTGCGGAAACCCAAAACGTCTAACACTAACGCCTATTCGAATGCCCGTCTATTGAAAACTTGTCCCAGGAGAGTGAATAGACAGTCGAAAGAATAGCCGTTCGCGTTAGACGTTTTATGGGTTTCCGCAACCTCGCTACTATCGTTTTTGAAACTTGTTTTTGGTTGATACTGCAGTATAACACCGAGCCTCGTTTTCAGTATCGACTTGACCTCTGACCTAGTCCTAATCCTAGTCCTAATATGGAAGTTTATAGCGCCATGATTTCATTTTACGACCGACTTTGGCCAAGTTGAGTTTCCGCAACCTCGCTCTAATTTCTAAGCAAGCGAGCTTTTTTTTGTAAATATATGGTAAATACGTAAGCTTGTTTTTTCACGAATAAATTCAAGTCTAAGGATTAGAACATTTTATGAACATTAATGTGCAAAAGTTTATAAAGTGCTTTGTATTTGCATGGTATATTACACTGTAAAATGTTGATTACTCTACATACACTCAACTTTGACTAAGCTTTTTACTTAGCAGAAAGAATTGTGGTTCCCTAATCGTTAATCATATCAACTTTGAGTAAATATTTTTAAAGTGTTGTGTTGCAACCGCAACTCTCAGTGTGTGAGTTGCAAGTCATGTTTTACTAAATTTCAGCCAACCAAAAGGTCAAATAATTAAAGAAAAGATTATTACTCTGTTGCTTCTGCTTCTGTCGCCGATACTGGTGCTTCTATAACCTTGTTCAAAAGTCCAAGTTAATTTTGGCAGCTATGCATGATATATAAGTCAGTGTTGAAAAAACATGTAGCGAGATTGACCAAGTGTATAGTGCTTGCACAACAATGAATTTTGGGGGCGGGAAGCAACTCAGCACAGTGTGTCCGACAATTATAAAGATGATGAACAAGATTGCACTTCTCCCTGAGCTTCTACTATTGCCACTACTACTACTACTACTATAATTTCTACTACTGTCATTATATATCCTCGTATCTGTTCTGAGAAGTTTTTGTTATTGCATTTTCCTATTTAGGCCTATTATCCGAACTGTACAGAAAACAAAATTAATAAACACATATTACCTGTTTAGCTTGTGCGTGTATTTATGTGTCAATCCCTCAAGTCGAAGTGTATAATATAATAAGTTAGAAAGTCGGTTTTCTGTTCCAGGAGGCACTTCAGGAGACATATTTGCCTATTGATAACATCACATTTATATTCCAGGCAAGAGAGAGAAAAAGAGCTATCATAGTAATAGCATAGGTTGAGAATAAAGCGAGTAGATCCAGAATTTGATGGAGGCATCGTGCAATAGAACAAATGCACTTATACTATTGTAGATACAAGATATATTCACAATTCGTGAATGCACGCTGACCTCAAGTATGAATATGCATGCGTGCATTATCACTCGTTTTTAATATGCATGCGTGAATTAACAATAAAGTTTAATAATGCATGCCTTCACTGACTGTCCATCCAAACAAAAGTTTTTCACTTGCCATGGTACGCTATTATACAAGGCCAGAACGTCCGTTACCACAACTTATTTTAGACAAACAATTAGGAAAGAACCCCAAAATCTAAGTTTAGAATATGCCTGCTGTCCTATTCTGCCCTAAAGAGAAGAATGATTAGTTTTGTTTCGTGCACTAGAGAAAATATTAATCATCTTTTTATCACACAAAGACGGCGTTTGCAGTTTTATTCGAGACTGAGATTCTTTGTTTTCTTGGTGAGAGGTCTATATAAATGTTCGCTTATTATAATCATTATCATTATTTTAAAAGGTCATTACCTCTATTAAGTATAAATTCAAATCTGCGTCAAGAAGGAAATCCCATCTCATGAATTCAAAGAAACCATCTCTACAAGTGAATAGATTTTTAAAATAATCACCATTACTAAATTTACACGTAAATTGAGCTAGCAAAATATTCAAGTTGTGTACAAAGCTGTTAATTCTTTTGAACAGGATGTACATTTTACCACAGTTAACATCTACAAGCTTCTACATACGAGATTTCTACCAACGTTGCCTACTATTTCCTAATAATCTCAAACATTCTTTCTTTTAACAGTCCTATTAAGGTTGGTAAAAACATGACTTACCGACGATCATGGTAAGTGTTCCGTAGAGAATGCCTAATGTTGAGTTGCCTTAGAGTTACAGCTTCATTCACAGCGCTGTAAATCTGGTCTTGAATATGATCAGGATCTTTGCCTGGAAGATAAAGTAAAATTAAAAATACAATATAAGTCGGCAAGGTAAGCAATCACTATCAAAACTGATAGGTCAAATCTCGATATCGACTAAGCCCGCCCTCCAAGTTAAGGTGACTAAGTTGACCAAGGCCATTTAAAATTATTAGTAAGACATCATGAAAGATTTGGGTACTATGTCGTTTATCAGAAGAATCGGTTGATTGTTCTTACAAGGCGAGTAAAAAACGGACCCCGATTGTGCCCGCCATTTATATGTGGTGGCAACGGAAAGCATATTTTTTAGAGCAGGAGCAGAATATCAGCTAATATCATAGGGGCTTTATTTAAGGAATTCTTTCACCCCCGCAACATAAAAGGTTTAATACCTTTGGTAGTTTGTATGAATCATATATATATATCAATGCTGGGTAGTTAGTACTCTTAAATTGTGGTGTCACTTTTGAATAGGGGCAATTTAAGGTTACACAGGGGTCAAACTTTTAAAATGCTCCAAGCAAACTAAAATGTATGCCATATTGTCCATCTAGTCATAAGGATTCCAAAAATGGATAATATAATGTACAATATAGTGTATTTGATCCTTAGACCTATATAGATGAATATTACTATTACGTCTAAATGTCGCCAGACTATCCGCGAGAGGCCCAGGTTCGATTTGAGCTCGAGGTAATTATTTGTTTTCATTTCGTGGCCATTCTAGGTTGACAAAATCTAACCAAAAAATAATGTTTCCACTTTTGTTAGATTATTTGTTTTCTCATGGGAGGCAAATAAAGTTCGGTCACGTGTGTGACATCCCGAAGAATAGCCCAAATACTCCTTTCATGTGTGCCTCGGTCTGATTTGTACAAAAGAAAATGAACAATATTCAGGAAAAGCTAATTTAAGCCAAAACTGCGTCGGAAACCAAAGTAATTAAATAATCATCTTTTGATGTTTATCTCTCAGTCGTATACATTTTTAGAGATTTCATTTACAAAAGAATGCAGTTGAACTCGAAATTGATTTTTCATGGGCCTAATAGGGTAACTTTATTTAACATTACTCCAGGTGCTTTATTGTATATTGGTGTATTTTTTATTTAATTTTATTTTTGTCTATGATATTATTGTCACTGTTGGTCAATTCTTCCACCGGTGGCCCTTGGGGCTCGGCAAACCCGGGGCCGTCGGCTCTGTTTTCCACCTTGCAAATCGATGCGCAAAAAGAGAACTAAACATCACTCTAGATGGAGAAGAAAAACTGTCACATGACCCAACGCCGAGGTGCCTTGGCGTCACGGTGGGCCGCGGCCTTACTTTCAATCAACACACCAAGGCAGTCGCTGCCAAGACGCAGTCTCGTGTCAAACTCCTCAGAAGGCTCGCAGGAACTGGATGGGGTGCATCCTTTGACACCTTACATACATCAACTGTTGCCTTGGCATACTCCACCGCTGAATACGCTGCACCAGTATGGAGTCACAGCGTACATTCACACAAGATTGATGTCGTTCTGAATGATGCAATGAGACTTGTTAGTGGTTGCCATTTGGCGACGCCTGTGGAGTGCCTTCCAATTCTGTCTGGCATGGCTCCCGCGGGCCTTGGGAGGAGCCTTCGGGCGATCGGGCTCGCCGGGGGGTGTGATGAGCCTGGTGGCCTGGTCCCGCCACCGGCACCCTTTGGGGATCGGGGAGTTCCGCGGAATCACTTTGCTACCCAGTCCATGGCGCTGCAGTCGCGGTGTCCCTGTCGGTCATCCTGGATCGGTGACGGATGGTGTGGGCGGTGGTCGTCCTCTACTTTGAACCTAGGGCAGTTTGTGGACAGCCCGTCTGGCGGGCCCAAAGGCTGTGACCTTGATAGGAAAGCATGGGTCAACCTCAACAGACTAAGAATTGGCGTTGGTCGTGCGGGGAGCTTCCTTCACGGGGTCGGAGTGGGGCCTTCACCGGGCTGCGGTTGTGGAGGGCCACGGGCCGTTAGCCACATCGTGGATGACTGTGAGGTCTGCGGGTCCCCGGGGGGGGTTTTTTTTTTTTTTTTTTTTTTTTTTTTTTTTTTTTTTTTTTTCCACTGTGATTTTGGACTTGCACGAACGAACGAACGATATTATTGTATTTATATGTAATATGTAAAATGAATAAAAAAATAAAAAATATGAGAGGCGTTCCGCCCTCATAAAAAAATGTTGATGTTTATGATCAATACTGCAGGACAAAAGTACCTGTACAGGTTTCCAAATTCGGGAACACTCAACAAGTTTTTCATTTTGAAATATTAACTGCTAATTTTTAGCTTTGATTCAAGAATTTACATACATAGAGAAATAGGTAAAACGGCATGAGAAATATAGAGTAAGCAATAAATATTCACCAATATATAAAATCTAACATTTAATATGAAATGTAGTTTAAGTATAAAGTTATGACATACCAGCTAAGGCATACATGTACAAGAACGTAAATATTTACTACAGAGTAAATAGGGGGTTTATATCCTTCTTAGTGTATCTCTGACATCCCTTAATCGCTTCAAAACCCACCTGACAAAAAATCACGGAGAGGACCCCTGCCTTGATTTAGTGGGAAATTGCTCCTAGATCTGACAACAAAAATACCGCTACCTCACTTTTTGCTGTGAATGTCAGATTTTCCTCTAGGGACGTTAAGGATATAAGTCCCAGATTATTTGAACCCGAACCTTTCTGATACCTTAACGGTGGAACGAGAGTTTTCGAGACATCAATACATTGCGTCACATGTATTTATTTCATATAGATTATACACTCAATAGATTTCTTGCCTTGTATTTCGCTACAAAAAATGAAATAAAAAAAAGATTTTGATTTGCTGTATTTTAATATACAATATAGGCTGAATTTCGTATTTGTTCCAATACGAAATTAGATATTTCACAATGT
>JAMKCH010043779.1:0-71168 GCA_023653785.1 Ophioderma brevispina | reverse complement strand
TTAATAAAGATGGCACCTCTGTGTAAGAATGGTCAGTGGAGGAGGTTGGTGTCGGCAGGTTCGGCACTTCTGAATCCAACCAGATTCTTGAACTGGTCTCAGTCTGCCTTGTGGAAGTTCCAACTTTTTCATTGACTTTGTTGTTACATGTTAGCAAGGCTCTCCTGAGTGGGATCAGTGATTGTCTGGTTGTGATTCGGAAAGCGGGTCGAGAACAGTACGGTGAATGAAGATAGTTTCCATGTTTGCAAAAGCAGGTCAGGGTTGGTAGACGTGTTTCCACCTTCCAGAGTTGAAAGTGTCTGGTTGGCTTGGGTCGTGTAGAAGTTGTTCCCCGGATTTTGAGGCCCATCCTCTAGGTAGCTCCATCAGGTTGGTTTTCCTGTACCCCAGGTAATGCTATGGCTATTAAAGTCACAAGCGTAAATGCAGGGTGCACCATCAGTTGGTAGAGAGTCCTGCTTGGAGCCGATGGTTAGGTGGCTTGTAGACATTGGTGACATTAACGCCGCCATTTGGGTCGTTTTTCCCATTCCAGGGTGGAGTCTGCCGAGAGGTTGCAATTTGTTTCCATTGGTCTGAGTTACTAGCAAAGGTGGGAATCTTGTGGGTCGCACTCTCGGTGTGTTCAGCTAAGGTGTAGCCGCAGATGTTCGGAATGGAACTGTCTAGCGTGTGTCTCTTGAGGAGAATTGCAGTGATTTATGCATCTGTTGTGAGGTGTTCATGATGTTAATCTTTGCCCTAGTGAGACCTTCACTTTTATGTTGGAGCACTGAGATGCCATCTAACTTGACATCTGGTTTGATGTCCTCCCCCTGATTAGGGCACGTGTGCCAGACTGGCATCAGGTAGTGTCATCTGGCAGGGCATTATTAAAATACAGTGAGAAAAACAAAAGACAACAGTGAATTAAAAAATACAGTGATAAAAAAGACAACAATGTTAGCGTAGCCTCAGTTATTAATCATTCGCACTGAAAGATCAGTTTCCGGGTTCACCACGAGGAGGTTGATAATCTTTAACCCAGGAGCAATGTTGCACCTTGCAGTGCAATGCATAGTCTTCCATCGGATTCTCCTTTGAAGCAGCCTTGATGCTATAACTACTAGGACGCATATCTTAATTGGTTACGATATGCATCACCGAGTATATGTAGCGGATTGTGGGCTTACACACGGTGTGTGCTTTTGGATTGTCCAGAATAAATCAAGCAACTTAGTGTGGGGGGGGGTGGCTGAAATGACTTTCGAAAAATAAAACTACCACTGTTCAATCAAGGCACTAGGCCTATAGTTCATAACTGAGAGCCCTTTGAAGGTACTTTAAACTTGCTAAAACGCGAGAGCTTCGAGGGCTTCGCCCCCGAAACCCCCGTCAGGGGCAAGTATAGATCATTTTCTTCATGATAATGAATAATGAGAGGCTCCCTCCTAAATGCAGAACTGACAGCCCCCCACCCCCCCCCCCCCCCCCCCCCCCCCCCCCCCCCCCCCCCCCCCCCCCCCCCCCCCCCCCCCCCCCCCCCCCCCCCCCCCCCCCCCCCACCCCCCCCCCCCCCCACCCCCCCTAAAAAAATACCCCCCCCCCCCCCCCCTTTGAAGTGACAGGAGGAGATTTTTTTAGGATCACGAATTTCTCTCAAGTTGCACAAGATCGATTTATAATACCACCTATTCCGAACGTTTCCGAAGTTTATTGGACAAACAAGTAAAAAGAAAAAAGCAAACCTGTTTTTGACTTACCTGACTATCGTATCCCTAGAACACCGTGCTTTACTTTCTGTCGTGCACGCCAGAACGTACTAACTCATCAGATTAATTACATAAAGAACGGCGTATTCGGCTTATTCACCTTCAGCTGTGATCTAATACATTGGAAAGCATTCCAAATATGCAAAAAAAACCGGGTTCGAAAAAAATTGGGGGCGCTTCTTTCTAGAAATCTCGTCATGTCTCTTTAAACGTGCTAACACTCGAGAGCTTAGGGGCAAGTATAGATCATTTGCTTCATGATATTAATGAGAGATCTCCAAATGCCCTCAAACATGCTACAAATCGAGAGCTTCCGGGGGCTCCGCCCCCTGGACCCCGCCAGGGACAGTATAGTTTCATGATAAAGAGATAACTGAGAGCTCTCCGAAGGCACTCAAACATGCTGAAATCCGAGAGCTTCGCTCCTGGACCCCACTATGGGCAAGAAAAGATCATAACTGCTTCATAATAATGAGATAACTGAGAGCTCTTTGAAGGCATTCAAACATGCTAAAACCTGACAGCTTCTGACAGTAAGAGGCTTTGCCTCTGGACCAAATTACGGCCCTTAAGGCGAGCCCTTGGATCCCACCCGTTTTTGCTCATGCTACGCGCTGGGGCAGGGGGGCACGTTAACATCTAGCCCCAGGCGCCACATCCACTAGCTACGCTACTGAGAAGCAGCTATACTGCTGTGACTTGCACTAACTTTCTCCAAGTGGAATTAACCCTTCCAACAGTGATAGATTCTGTTAATGCATAAGTCAGTGTTTTTGTGTTGTCTGCAAGGGTACAGAGGGATTGCTTTGGTAGTGTGTGTATATGCGTGTCTGTCTATGGTCAAACTGTTTACCCAAATGTTGATGTTAATTGACATGGTGTATTCACATATGTTGATTAATTTCTATGACACTTGGATACAATTGTACTTGTGTAGTGTACCATATGTGTTGATGACCTAATGTGACCTTGGTGACCTCATGTGACCTTTTCCCCATTTGTAAACCGGTGAACATTTTTTTTTTTACCTGGCTTCCCAAACTACCTAGAAGCCATCTCAAAAACACTGACTTTAAGACTAGGCTTGTTTGTACTCATTTGAATGCATTTTTATGCTGATTCTGAACATGTCCATGAAACTGCATAATTTTGAAAATGTGAAAAATTTGGGCAAGAGTTCCATACGTTCAATCAAAAATTCTTTATTATTTTTTACCTTGGGGTTAGGGTATTGTTAGTGTAAGGCCATAAATAAAAAGAATGGGTTTCTTGTAGAATTTTAAAAGTGCAACTAGAGATTTTGGGGCATCCAAACATTGGGTCATATGATGTCATATAGATAGACCCCAATGGATTTCTTACCTTGTATTTGTGGCAACAGAAATGCCTTGAAAGTGAAAACAAAAGGTGATTTTGATTTGCTTAATTTCAACATAAAACATAGGCTGAATTTAGAATTTGCTCCTATAGTAAATTAGAAATTCCACAATTTTTGTATCAAAGAAAAAATCTCAGCTTAAAGGTGCAACGAGAGATTTCAAGTCATCCATATTTTCTGTGATATGTAGTGATTTCATATAGATTAGACATGCAATAGATTCCCTACCTTTTATTTGGCTACAGAAATAACTTAAAATTGAAAACAAAAGGTGATTTGTATATGTTCATATTTCAATAGAAAACATAGACTGAATTTTGTATTTGCTCCTATAGAAATTAGAAATTTCATAATTTTTGTACCAAAAAACAGTTCTCAGCTTAATCATTTCAGATTGGGATATTTTTGATAGAAAGCTTTACACCAATGCAAAAATCAGAATTTTCACATTTTTTATGGACACCTGTTATTTGAAATCTCTCGTCGCACTTTTAATCCTTTTACATGGAGATATTTTTGATAGAAAGCTTTACATTAGTGCAAAAATCAGAATGTTCACATTTTTAAGGGACCCATCTTGTGAAATCTCTTGTTGCACCTTCAAAGGGTGGTACATATGGAAATCATTCAATATTTTGATCTCTGAGTGACTATAACAGCGTTTTCAAACCTGAGGGATGCAACCCCAATAGGAGTCACAAGCTCAAAAGAATAGGGATCACAAAGCTTACTTGAAAAAATGGTGTGTCGCAAAGCCTATTTTTGAATAAGCATAGAGATGAGAAATAAAGGTCTCTCTTCCAAAAAGTATCAATTATAATAATATTTTTAAATACCAATGTGAAATAATTCGGTCGTATGATTAACCTCTGAACAGTCGACTAGGATCAATTCAAAAAACTGGCAAACAGAAATCTTGATGGTCTAGTGGTAAGCTAGCTAATGAAAACAGTGCCTTGGGTTTTAATCCTACTCTAGCTTCTTTTAAAATACAATTACAAAACGGGCCGTCAGCCGTCTTGTTCTGTGTTGGATGCGTTCTTACACAGGCCGATTGCAAATCGGCTGTGTTCTGGTTTTTAACAGCGTGTGTTTGCTCTTCTTTCTTTCTTTCTTTCTGCTGCAATGTGCTTATACTCAGTATTGCTTGAACCAATAGTGAGCAGGTTTGCACCAAATGACCTCTCAGCGAACCATCACCCTGCCTCCTACCCATATACATGGATAGCGGGCTCCACGTAATTGAATAGCGGCGATTGATACAACCGGAACTTCCTCCCCCAGCGGCCATTTGGTGAGGCCGAACATGAGAGGTCACCGTACGATTCAATGCGAAGTCAAGTGCAACTTGGGAATATTTCTTGTATTTGACAGAAAATGTTAATATTTTATTAAAAAATTGTGGGGTATGAGCATCGACAAATTATGCCACGGTCATAATTACGCTAATTGCGCGAACAGATATCCTAAATGCTGGGGATTACTTTACTGTTTGCATATTGGAGTGCATTTTGTGCAGTTATACAAATGTTTATTTGATGAAAGGTTGAAACAATAAAATGTCTGCCAAAAAGAATTATGTATGTGAAAAAAATTGTGTTATAATTAATTGTGTTAATATTTTCAGGAAATTCTCAGTTCCCTCCACTCTCCCACCCCTCCCCCTCCCCTTCCCTCTACCTCCCCCCTTCCCCTTCAGTTAACTCTACTCCTCCCCTCTCTCCCCTCCCCTCCCCTACTCCCCTTCATTTTCATTTTCCACTTCCCCCTCCCTCTCCCTTCCCTCGCCTTCCCACGCCCCCCTCCCCGTTCCCTTCCCCCTCCCTTCCCCTTTCCCCCCCCCCTTCCCCCCTTCCCCTTCCCTTCTTGTCCTTTTCCTTCTTCCTAATTCCCTTCTTCCCTTCCCTTTCTTTGTTATTTTTATTCGTTATTCTAATCATTACCTTATTCATAATATATAAGGTAGTTGGAATTTTATTCGTTCATCCATTCATTAATGTCTTTTCCTTCCTGCATTCATTAAATCGTTATTTAATCAAATATGCATTTTCTTATGTTAGAACATGCTCTCTGCTATTTTAATCACTGTTTTATTTATATTTCCTTTCCTCATTTATGTTTCATTATTTTTCGGAAATTTTCTCCTTATTTCAGTTATTTCTGCCGGAAATTCTTTTGCATATTCTATTCACGCTGAGTTCCCCATTCCCCTCCTTCATTCCCATTCCCTCCCCTTCTCACTTTCCCCGCCGTGCCATCGCCATTCCCCTCCCCAATCCCCTCCCCTTCCCCCCCCAATTCCCCTTCCCTCCCCCTCCCCTTTCCCCTTCCTTCCCTCCCCACTCCCCCCTTCCCGTCGCCTTCCTCTCTCTCCTTCCCCTCCGTCTCCCCTCTCACCCCACCCCACCCCCTCCCCTAGCCATCCTCACCCCAGCCCCTCCCCATTCCTCCCCCTCTCCCCGTTCCCTTCCCCCCCACCCTCCCGTCCATTCCGAGCCTCCCCCTCTCCCTCACCCTCACCTCTCCTCCCCTTCCCTCCTCTCCCCATTCCCCCTCCCCTTGCCACCATCCCACTGCCCATCCCTCCCCTTCCCCCTGCCCCACTCCCCTCCCCCTTTCCCCGTTCCCCTTCCTTCCTCTCCTCCCCCCTTCTCCTCCCTGTCCCCTTCCTTCCCTCCCCGTCCCCATCTCCCCCTCCCATCCCTCTCCCTCCCCTGTCCGCTCCTCTCCCCCTTTCCCCTCCCCATTCCCACCTCCCCTCCCTCCCTCCCTCCCTCTCCTCCCCTTTCATTCCCTTCCATTCAGATAGAAGGTCGCTCCGTTCCCACCCATCCCCAATCCCTCCCCATTCCCTCCCAACCTCTATCCTTTCTTTTTCTTATTTTTATTTATATAATAAAAAAGGCAGTTTGGGATTTATTCGTTCATCATCCATGCATTTTTTCCATCATTCATTCATTCATTCATTCATTGCCTATATATTTTTACTTTATACCACATATGCAATTTATCTTATGTTATAACATGCTCTGCATTTATATTTGCTGCATTTATTTATTTAGTAGTTCCACATTTGCTCAGTTTATTTCATTATTTTTTTTCCGAAAATTTCTTTATTTGTTCATTAATGGTTTTTTTTTTGAAAATAACAAAATTCCTTTGTGTGAAAAACAAACCCCCCCCCGTCTTGTTTTCCCTATTTTGAGTAAATTTCAATTTTGAACTTACAAGTCCAATTGCAAGAATGCATCGACGACGGTTCTGCTTGCCCTCTACAAAATGGCGGCAAATGTTTTTCACTTCTCATCGCCCGCCCGCTATCCCTGTTAGAGGTTCAGTGCCTGCCATATACTTTGACCCGCATCTGACCTTTGCCCTCGTCACAGGGTTCAAATATGTCATTTAATTTCGGAAAAATTCTTCTTTTACAGGAATATGTGCCCGATAATCACTAACTTGTTCAGAGGACCACTGACCCATGCTTTTCAATAGCGGTGTTCAAGAATAAGGCGTCAAGGCATTAAGGTGTCATTTCCGGTCTGAAAAGCCAAAATTGCCATTTAAATGGCAAATTATCTTCTTCTACAGGATCATGCCGATACCACTAACTTGTTCGAGGAAACCCACTTACCCCCATGCTACAATACGGGTTTTGTCAGGAATAGGAATCAAATGTCATTAAGGGTCCCTTCCGGTCAACACCAAAATTTTTAAAAACTTTCAAAATTGTTACTCAAAATGTAAACATAGAACAAGTGCCATACTTTCAGACTATTCATGTAATGTTAGCCGATTATGCAGGTAAATTTGTATTTTGGGGGTCAAGGTCATTTAAAAAGTCATTTCCCATTTCCGGTTTTGAGCTAAATAACTTTAAGAATTTTTATCTCCAGAAACTAAATCTAAGCAGGATTTTTGTATTTAAACTGGAACAATGATTTTGTCTTGTTGGACCTCAGGTTTTTTTGTATACCAGGATCAAAGGTCAATTAAGGGTGTCAAAAGGTCAATTTCCAAAAAAAAATGCTAAATAAAAATAAGACCCAATTGGCTAGATCTCAGACTATGGAGGACAGCGTTAAAGCCCGGTATTGCTACAGTGATGTAACATAAATGGTAGGAGAGGTCTATGGTAGTCTCGACCCCAAAGGGTAATAGTCAAGGTCAAAGGTCAAAAAGCTACAACAAGCTCCGAATGAGCTAAGTTTTAAGAATTTTTATCCAAGATGGTAGAAATTTTTTTTATTTTGAACTGCAACAATGCATTTGCCGAGGTCTATTTCAGGTTTTTTTGTATCGGTGGTCAAAGGTCATTAAGGGGTCAAATTGGTCAATCTTGCCAAAATGCTAAAAATGAGACTAAATGACTATATCTCAGCCTAGAGAAGACAGTGATAAAGCAGGTTAAAGGGCTTAAGATCCTTCACAAAGATTGTGCTTGACATTGGGGTCAAAGGCTTGACATGTTGACAGGGGCGTCATATTTAAAAACGGCTGTTTACCAGTGGCCTATGGCCAAATAACCTCTAATTTCTGCTTTCTTTCTTCATGGCAACATTGCGTCTAGCTCAGTATGGTTATTTGAAGTATCTTGACCAGTTATACGAAATGAACGCTGAGCCGTTCAAATTTATGTAATAAGACTTTGACCCTTCTGACCTTTGACCTGCCAACAGGCTATCAAATATGTAATTTAATGCCAAAAATATCTTCTCCTACAGGTTATGCCGATATCAAAACAAAAGTTTTAAGAGGAACCACTGACCCATGCTTAAGGTGGGTGTTTCCAGGGATAAGGAGTCAGGGGTCATTAAGGGGCGTCATTCCGGTCTGAAAGCAAAAATATGTCATTTAATTGCCAAAAATATCCTCTTATTCTACCAGGGATTATGACGCATTGATCAAACTAAACTTTTTTTTACAGGAACCACTGACCCATGCTACATATAGGGTGTCAGGTGAATAAGGAGTCAAAGGTATTAAGGGGTCACTTCCGGTCAAAAACCAAACAATATTTAAAAATATTCAAATTTTTATTTCAAAATGTAAACAAAGCAGAGTAACATTCACCTTCGCTATGGAGATATGTTAGTGTTGTATGCAATGGGTATTTTTTATTTGGGGTAAAGGTCATTTAAAGTACTTCGGTTTTAAGCTAAAATATATTCAAGAATTTTTATCTCCCCAGAATTAAGTAAAGCAGAATATTTTTTTGTGAACTGGCAACAATGCATTTGTTGTGTACATTAGGTTTTTTTAATTCCGGGATTCAAGGTCATTAAGGGGGTCAAAAAGGTCAATTTTGCCAAAAAAAAAAATGCTAAAAATAAGACCAAATTGGTATTAGGCTCAGCTCTAGAGGTACATAATAAAGCCTGTTATTGCTACACTGTGATGTAACATTAATAATAGGGAGGTCATTGACAGTCTTGACCCCAAAGGTTCAAAGTTTCAAGGTCAAAGTCAAAATTTACAAACAAGCCTCGATTGAGCTTAAATTTGTCCGGCATAATCACGTTGGTGAATCCTAAATAACAAAAAAAAGTACAGTTGACCCCATCCGTGACCCAGGGGTTAACGTTATAGGGGTTAAAAGGTCCAAATCCCTGACATGCTGGATTGAGTTGAAACTCGATACTTATAATGACTCTATGTAAAAGTTATTAACACATAATAAATTTAATTGACTCTGGACTCATAGAAAGTTATTAGGCAGTGGGGTAAAGGTCATTCAAATGTTATGTCAAGCACAGGCCGTCTTGTTCGCCATGTCTACTGCATGGCTAGTTTTTGTTGTGTTTTTTCATTATTTCTTAGAGGGAGAAAAGTCAAAAAATCCAAAAGGGATTTAGAAAAACAAAGAGCTGTAAGAGGTAAAAGAAAAGGCCTGCTCCCAGAGAGGTGGTGATCAGAAAAAGTGGCGTAACCAGCTTTTTTTTTCAGGGGCAGGGGGGGGGGGGGGGGGGGAGGAAATGGAATTCAGGGGGAAGGGGGGAAATGGAATTTCAGGGGGCAGGGGGGGCGAAATGGAAATTTCGGGGGGCAAGCATCATTTGGCGACAAATTTTCCGGCGAGCGTACCCACATTTTTAGTCGGATCGAGAGTCTGAAGGGGGGGACAGGTGCCAGGAAAATAACTATTTTTCAGGGGTAAGAGGGGGGCAAGATGCCCCACAGGGGGCGGCATAGCATAGAATGGCCTTCACCAAAATATCCCATTCTCTAAAGTTTGCCGACGATATTTCAACCCGTTTTGATGTGGAATAAAAGTGATTATTGTAATCCCATAGAGTACTTTGTAAATTAATATTGGTTCAACCAAAATGGGGACATTTTTGCTCATAACATCCCAAACACACAAAACATCATTAGCCCTAAGATGCACAGGGTAAATGAGAAAAATAGTAGCTTTCTTCTGATACCAAAACTTTTTGACTGCACTTCTGTAAAATCTGGTGTTGTCCCGGGGGGCGGAGGGCCAATAGCACGGGACAGGCCCTTACAAATTATTTCGCAAGGCTGCTCCAAATAACTTCAAAGTGCTAGTATATAGCATTTTTGTTTACTGATCCCACTTTAATAGGATAATGCTTTCTCTCTAAAATTCAATGGTAATACTGAAGACCTTAGTCATACACATACAAAATCCATTTCCAAAATACAAATACAAAGATTAGGGGGGGGGGACTAACTAATTAAAGCTCATTTATCATACAATGACACATTATACCACATGCAAGAGCAAGATATCCCCTTGGGAGATATTTTGAAATTTCTCAAATGGGGCCATTTTTGTTGAAATAAAAAAAATACTTTCTTAAAATGCCATAAATGACATTGCCCAAAAATACATTTCATGTGAAAAAAAATAATCCTAAATCAATGAATTTCTCATTAATAGTCAAAAAAAGTAAAAACACAGTTTACTTCATGAGAAATTGCAACTGAAACAACGCTGTTGTAACAGATTTAATTTGATTTTTACAGATTTAATTTGTATTTTATGTCCGTATGGCAAGGTCTTTGACCTACTACAACTTCATAACTACATGCCCTAGAAGGTGATTTTAATCACCTTCATAGGGACCTTAAAAGGTCTCATTTTAATCCTTACAACGCGAGTAATATTATGGTACATAATAAATCTCAATTTTCATTTTCACCTCAAAGAGCCTCATTTAATCATGCTGGGTCACATTTGAGAACAATCTGAAAGAAATTTCATAATGTTGATGAAAATATGCCAGTGCCACTTAAATAATACACCACATGTATATTGCTTTTATTTGCAAAAGGCACTAAATGTATTATTCATTATTTCAGTGAGATAATTTTCCTTTCATTTCAAGGCAATTCTCAGAGAACATAAAGGAATCACACCACTAAATGACTCCCCACTTGTGTACAAAATGACCTCTCGCCAAACGTCGATTTCTCGGCTATAAAGCGACTGGTTACTTCAAAACTGAATTTTTTTTTGAAGATTAGCACCATACCTCTTCAACAAAAATGAAAAAGTCATATGATGAAGGCTGATTTTTTTAGCTACAGAGCATCGAAAGATTTGCATGTTTTCAAAACGTTCACGCCTAGTTGAGTGCTACTAGAAACTAAACGTGTACAGTTTCCCCAAACCCTCAGAAATTATACAAAAATGGCACAGACAAAATATTTACCACCCAAATGGTTTGTTACTAGTCCACACATTATGATTAATTTCAAATTTCATTTAAAAACACAACTCATCAACATTTTGTGACTCTTCATTAGGCAAGGGCCATATTCCGGACGCCAACACTGTCTCGGCACTGACGTCGTCTGCTACACCTAGTTTATTTAGTGGTGTGATTCCTAAAAATTCATAATATAATAGCTTATGATCTTATAGATGTAACTGAGATATTGTTTTTTTAATTTTTGCAAAGCTCAAGCCTCACTATAAATATCCAAATAAATAATGTACCTTGAATCCCACCTTGAAGGTGACAACAACATGTGAACAGTTTGGAAATTGCATGTACTCAAGCTGTTTGGATTTCCCCTGCACCCATCTTCACTATTGTTTTAGGTGCCGGGTTAGCGCAGAGGAACTCCCAGTGCTTCGAACCACTGTGATCCCAAGTTCGACCCTCAGTCGTGCCTGTGATTTCATGCGCATTTGGTTTCCAGTCCATATTCGGCGGCCTCATAGGTTTTCTCTGGGTACTCTGGTTTTCTCCTGCTTCTAAAACTGGGTTTTTTTTCTTGTCTAGAAGTACAGGTGAACATATTCCTGCCATGAATATGACCCCACTGTTGGTATGGCATTAAATCCTAACTCACTCTTTTTTCTTTTAAAGAGACATGAGGAGATTTCCAGAAAGAAGCGCCCCCAATTTTTCTCGAACCCCGGTTTTTTACATATTTGGAATGCTTACCAATGTATTAGATCACACCTGAAGTGAATAAGCCGAATACACCGTCTTTATTTAATAAGATGATGATTTAGTAGTTTCTGTCGTGCACGACAGAAAGTCAAAGCATGGTTTTCTATGGGGAACTATTACGATAGCAGGCAAGTTCAAAACAAGGTTTGCGGTTTTCTTTTGCACCTGTTTGTCCAATAACCCTTCGAAAAATTCTCGGTATCACATCGATTTCAAAGTCAAAATATGCCCTATGCCCTCTTTCGAGTATTTATAGCCAGGCAAGCAGCTAGAAAGTTTGCCCAAGGTTCGTTGCCCCTAGCAACGCCCACAGAAAGCCAAGACTCGACCTCCCTGACCACTGATCTCTATACAATGGATTAGAAACCTGATGAGCTTCGTAATTATGGCACTGACGGCCATATTGGTCATCCAAAAAGAGCCCAGGCAGGTGGTTAAGAGCCGGTCATTTATACAAAATTTGTTCCCATTGAAATGTGGATAAGCGACATAACAGACTACAGAATCAAGCCAATTCAGTGAGCTCATTGTATTTGCGCATATGGAATGGCATGTCTCTAAAATGTGCACCCGGGATACAACTTCTGTTAAACAGGTGTCTCTGGAATGCTATTGTGTTCGGTAGACCAAGTTGTCCGCCCGTTGCTCCATTCATCTAATATACATTTACTGTTGTGTAGCCAATCCATTGTATAGAGATCAGTGTCCCTGACCCCTGCTGCAGAAGCGAAAAGCGATGTTGTATAATGCTCGTCACGTATAAAAACGCCATGTTGTGCAAGTCTGCATAAGTTTGTACAGGAGTACATGCACACGAAGCAAAATTCAGAATTGAGAAGTCGCATAACTTAGATTTTTTCTACGACTTCTAGTTTGTTAATTAAGCTGATTTTGGTATCAAACTCATCATACATAATCATATTATTCTGTGGTTTAGTTAATTAAATACAAATTACCTTGGAATTTAAAATATTAGAAGTAATATATGAGACATTACCTTTTTCACAGCCACTGCCAACTTCTGTCACTTTTTGATCCAGCTCTGAGCTGTCACTCAGGGCAAATTTGATACCAATGAATAGATTAAGATCTGCTGAAGCTGATGGTACAAATTATTTGATCGGCTGATAGTTTGTTTACTTGAAAAAATCTCTTTTTGTAAACGAATTGGAAAGTTCCATAGGAATACACAGGGAGGCGGGGCTTAGTTGTACAGTCAGCCAATCAGGAGCCTCTAACTTGTTACAGCTTTACCAACAGAGGGCCTCACTCATTAATGATAAAAAACAAAAGTGAAATCGATGTGGTATGTGGTCTACAACGGATCCAGTGAAAATTCGTATCCTAAAAAAATCTCCTCCTGTCACTTTAAAGGGGCATTTCGTGATCCACAACCTTGTCCCCCTGACTTACCTCAAAAAAGTTGAGATATTTATATTATCTGAACCGTTAGCCTTAGTAATCCATGTGTACCAAATCTTACGTGCAAATTCGGTCATATTTGTAAGAAATTCACAATTTTGTATTAGCACGGTGGTCTATGGGACCATGGGAAACCCACATTTGCTCATAACACAAAACCGCAAGATCGGGATCGACTAAAATTTTGGGAATAAGCTTTTCTCAAGGATATCTAGTGAACCATGGATAAAACAGGTGTTGGAATCACGAAATGCGCCTTTAAATTGCATCTTTTAAACCCATGGATCAATTTTAATCAGATGAGATGGATCACTGACCAAAGCTTCATTGGTCTGACCTTGGAAGTCACCCAGGAGAGGCATTCCCATCTTGGAGGTAATGCATAATGTAAGGCTGTTAAGACCCCCCATTTTCATCATCGTTGTCACCCAGAGAGCCCATTTTTTCTATTTTACTAATGTCACCCAAAGACTATCTTTTTGGAAAATTTTGAAAATTGTTACCCAAAGATACATTTGAAAATTTTTCACAAATTTCACCCAAAGACCCCTTTTTTGGAAAATTTAGCAAATATGCCATCACTCAAAAAAAAAATGGGGGGGGGGCAATTTGGCTGGCTCTCACCCCCAAAACCCTATTTTTTTGCACATCCTCTCTCACCGAATGCCCCTTGGTTTGGAAGTCCCAGTCTTCCACCCGCATCCATTCATATGCGAGTCCTCTTACTGGCATGACGATCCCAGTTTTTGATCAGTGGTCAGAAGGTTGCCATCTGGAGTCAAAGGTCCGGGGCACTGACATAGGTGTGTACAGCCAGTTCGTAACACCCCCAGTTGAAGCACAAGGTCCCCCTTTGGGAAAATTTTTGCCTAGCTAAATTTAGCAAAATTTCAGCTCTTAATCCTGATCCTGCAAATTACTCAAAATTTTAGTTCCTAAGACCCTACTAACAAAGATTTGACTAAAGGCTAACTGGTGATGAATATTTAAATCTAAATGACCGTTATTGGGAATTACACTGTTTTGCATGCAGTGGGGTGATTCCACTTACCCTGATGGATTTTGAAATCAATAATTTATTCCACAGTAATTTCAAAATTAGGTCTGACCATTCGCCGTGAGCAGTAAGAGATTTTAATGGCTGCGGGTAAAAAAGTTGATGGTCCAATACCAATGTACGGTAATAAAACTGCCTGTTTTTAATCCCCCAAGTTTGGAAATTGAGGCTGCATATCTCTACCTGAACAATAAAAAAAGGTGAGTGTCATGTCACCTTCCCCAGGTCAAAGGCAAATTACCAAACATGTTCAAATATACCAGTTAAAACCATACTCCTATAGATGTGTGGTCATGTGTCTTTTGCACATCCTGTTCCCCAAGGTCAAAATGGGGCTAAATGTCAAAATCTTTAGTCACCTAAAGCTGGAAAATCACTGTAACCAGCGGTCATTTGGGATGAAACTCAAAAGCAGCTGAAACAGATAAATTAGCTATGCCATCAGTTAGCATCAGTAAACTTAAATGCCACAGACTTCAGGTGACATCTCGCTGTACGTGGCTTCCAGTTTAATGGTCAAAGGTCAGAATAAAATCAAATATGAAAATACTCAAATGACAGTAAATATTAAACATTATATTGGCATCAGTCATAGGCTGTGGAGTGTGGAAGCTGGGGTCACCGTGAAGTAGAGGACACACATTTACTCCCCCTAATTCCTAAAATTTTTCAGTGTCTCTTACAATACATGTAAAATATCGGCCTGGTGCTTACCTCCCCTGCCCCCCCAAAAAAATATATTCTTCCACCACCGCCACCACAGGCAAGTGTGAATGGTTGAAAAAGAAATGGTGACCCTACTCTGACCTATGGTTATGGAGTCCAAGGTCAATTATCAAATATGCTCAAATGACAATATATAACCATACAATATGTTGGCATAAATGAATATGGTGAACCCCACTCTGTGACCTATGGTTACCAGGTCAAAGGTATAAAACTCAAATATGCTCATATGACAAGAGGTCGATTTGAAACATGTTCAGACAGCAATTTATCCACACCATGCATCATGCTGAAAGTTTTAAAGAGGTAAACAGTAACCCTATTCTGTGACCTAAGAATTACTGGGTCAAAGGTCAATTATATGCTTAAAATGACAACTATCACCATATCACCACATTGACATCAATGAAAGCTTTACAAAATGGTTAACCCCACTCATGGCCTATGATTATGGGGATCAACGTCAAAGAAGCCAGATGACGACAAAGTGTAGTTGACATATTATCACAGGGAAAAAAATTATGGCATATTGATCTTTTGACACTTCCTCTACCCTGTGACAGAACAAGGGGTGCACTCAGGCAATGAATTACATACATTTTGGGCAGTTGTGTCATGTGATCACAGTTGTTTGACCCCATGCAAATCATCTCTTATTTTTAGAACAAATTTAAGCAGTGGCGACACAATTTTGACAACTGACATGCAAATCAGAAAACATAATATAAACCTACAAAGGTCAGGATTTGTATGTTATAGTGCCCTCTATATGTCAATTCGCCATAGAGACACATGTTAAACTAGATTTTGAAGAAAAATCATATTTGCCCGAATGAAATTTCGTAAAATTTACACAGGATGAAGTCAGTGGTATAAATTTATAATCCAAATTAGTTGTCAAAAGTGTGTCGCCGTTGATTTTTGTTTTATTCTGGTTTTGTCATAATAAGTAAGACTTTCAAACAGCTGTGTGATAACCTACATAATGATCAAGTTTGGTTGGAGTAGCTATCATGGAAAAAAAGAAATTGCATGTTGACCATTTTATGGATAAATGAACAGCCATGCATCCATACATAAAAGCTCATAAAAGCAGCAGCTTTTACAAAGTGATGTTCTTATCAGTCTACAAGTTTTAGTGTATTCCAAACCATCTCCACCCTGCCTTATTCGGGTGAGGACCTCCTCAGGTGTATTGGTGTCCATTTCAGTGTTTGTCCCAGGTATTTATAGCGTCCAACTTTCTCAATTGGATGATCTTCTATTGTAATTGTGTCCTTTGTCTCATAATTGGTCATGAAATTTGTTTTACCTCTATGCATCCGTAATCCAACCTGTTTACTTTCTTTATTCAAGTTATTTAGCTGATGAATTTCCAGATCCTTTACAGAGGTAAAAGCGATGTCAGAGCGAGGTCAGAGCGATGTCATCTGCAAAATCATAAGTCTGTTTACATCTCTCCATCATTAATTGTTAATTCCATTTTCTTGTAGGTTGGATATCATGAATATTTCTTCTACTGATGCTGTGAATATCTTCAGAGATAATGTGTCTCAGAAAGAATTTTGTTTTGTGCCACCACAGCCGTCGGCAGCCTCAACGGAATAAACTGCATGTTGAAGGATGTGGTGACAGAATACTGAATTCATCCCTGTGTCTCCCTGCCTAACCCCTTTATTTTCACCTGTTTGGAGACATCATTATCTATATGTATTCCCATTATCGAGTCGGTATAAGTATCAATAAGTATGCCTCAGTGCCATAACCAGGGGGAAGGGCACGTCGGAGATTGTGGCCTGAAATCATGCTCCAGGACCATGACCAGTCTTATTATCTCATAAGGCAGCTATTCAATATTTTTCTACTTCAATCCACACCTCTGATGTTTTTATGCTTCCAATCTCCAACTCTAAAATACAAATTACAATTATAATAACCTTAAATTTTGTTCTGGAGTGGGATTCGAACCCACGACCTTAGATAACAAGACGAGCAGCCCACAAGACCACGCCACGCAATCCGAGCCGGCAGGAAGTCGTTCTTTGTAATACTTCAATATTAAACATGAACGGAATAAAGCGCACACATAATAATGAATAGAGCCCCTATGAGACGAGTTGAAAAATTGCCTCCTGGAGGCATGATGATTCGTTTGGGCCACAAATCTCCAAGAATCGGGGGAAGGGGGCCTGTGTCGCTCTGCTCAGAACCCTCCCGCCCCACCAGCCCCAAATGAACTGTTTGTACACGTGTATATCTATGGAGAAGGACCTAAATCACCCCCTCAGGAAATGCCTTGGTACCCTTTTGGCCCCCCCCCTCCCCATTTGCAAAGTCTGGTTATGCCCGGTATGGATTTTATATCTTTAGTACTCCAGTCTTTCTCAGTGCTTTAAACAATCTTATCTATGGAATCAAATGCCTTCTGATAGTCTACAAATCCAAGACACGGATAGTTGATATTCATTTGACTATTCCGATTAGTTGATTATAGCCTGTAGATGGTCCTGTGGTGGAAAAAACCTAAAACATGCTTGTTTCTCTGGGATGACGCTGACCAGATACTTGCACTGATTACTTTCAGTCAGTCGTCTTGGATTTATCTCGGGGGGGTTGTCGGAGCAGTGGGGGTGAGGGTTGCGTGGGGGGAGGCATTTAGATTTTAAATATTCATGACCAGGCCCAGTACCGCTCTCCTTACATACAAGTCCCGAGTGTGTCCTGCCCCTAACATTCGAATATGCATTAATAGCCCCCCCTACCATTCAGTCTTTGAAAAGAAATAGCACTCGAAATGTGATGCCAGTTTTGAATTCAGCTGTTGTGGTTATGTTGGCTATCCTACTCCTGGATTATCTTTGTGAAAATTTATTAAATGTGACAGAAGGCTGATTGGTGTTATAGTTATTATATGGCCTTTTCTCCTTTGTGCAAAAGTAGAATGATTTTGTGCTCTGTTTGCACTTTTTTGGTATTTCTCTATTTCTAAGATCTGTTGTATAAATTTGTGGCTGTATGTGACTGCCTCTTGACCACCAGTTTTTATGCTATCACTGGTGATTTAATCGATGCCTGGAGCTTTGTTTTACTTCATTTCTTTGCTAGCCTTCTCCACCTCCTGTATTGTAGGAGGCACTTCATCATAATCTCTTGTTTGTTGCCTTTGTGCACTATTCGTTTGTGGTTTTGTTGTGCTGTACAGTCTTGGTAAAACTGCACATCTAGTGTCTCTGATCTGTCTGTAGTTTCAGATCCACTTTTTGTGTTTGAGTTTGATTCTAGATTTCCTACTTTCATGCTTTATTATTGCCCTTTAGTCCTTTTCTACTTTGCAGGATTTTGAGTATGTTAGCATGCCTTCCTTTTTTTGCCCTCTGTCTTGATTATTTCTGCATACTCAATCTTCTCAGCCCTTGGTTTTATTATCTTTCTTTCAGAGAGATTTCCAGGCGCGGATCCAGGGAGGGGGTGCGCGCCTCCCAGTAATTCTGCAAATTCTTGCAAAATCAGCCCATTTTGGACAAGTTACAGCCTTTCAGCCCCCCCCCCCCCCCCCCCCGGTAATTTTGACGTTTTTCAAATCCTGGATCCGCCCCTGATTTCCTCCTTTGTCCAGATCTTTAACTTCTCTGCCCTCATCAGATTTAATTCCCTTTCCTTCTGATATGCTTGTCCAATTTTTCCAGTATAACATCCAATTCCAACCAAATCTGACAAAGGTCTGTATCAGAATGTTTCAGAATATGGTACTAGTAGTCACTGACATCACATTGGCAAAAAATAATCCAGAGTACCATTATGATTTCACTTCTACCAATATGATTTCACAGCTCTTTAGAGCAGCTGCTTGACAGTGTTAAAAGGTAGGCACTATGATTGCAGTATGGTTTGGTATGATTTAAAGGTGCTCGTTCTGATTTATGTCTAATGTGTTCTCTATTGATATGTGAGCATGCCACTTGAATGTATACAATCCCCACCAAATATTGTGGGAAACAGACTTGTGGTTTTGATGGCAGAAGCAATAATGCATATTGTAAGGCCTTATTTAATTTGTTACTGTACTTAATACTGATGGTTAACCATTAAACCACAATTTTTTTGTCTCTATCTTGGGAATGAAATGCATTTGAAGGCTGAAATTTCAGGATGACAATGAGAAAAAATGGTCTTTTATCTGATTACTACTTCCAGGTAAATCAGGAGGGTCACAAAAACAATCGGAACACACGCCTCTAAAAAATTACCCTTCCACTCCAGTTTAGTTATAAGGTTGCTAGTTAAATAGCAAATATCCAAGAAGAGATAAGACTCCAGATCACGTACATGTTGAGACAGCAGTGAAAAAGGAGATCACTGGAAGTTTCACCCCTACAAGGAACTTCACCTCTACCGATCTAAAGATGGTAATGGCAGAACACACTGCAGCAGGTGCATGGTGGGGATGGGGTATTAAAGGCCGACTCAGAGATTTCCCGATGAGGGCGCACTCAATTTTCGAACAAATTGTGTTATTTTGCATTTACATAATGCTTGTCCATATACTAATCATTGTGTGAAATAACTAAGCTCAAATCAAAGTCCTTCATATAGAAAATCACAACTTTCTTATAAAATTCCAGAACTGGAATTTTTGTTATACATGGTATCCTATGGCACAGTGCATAAAATGTTTACTGCATGAAAACAGAAAATCTGATTCATCTCAAACTTTGGAATTGAACATTTTAGGTGACTATCTTTAGTTCTAGATGACTATTTTTAATTTCTACTCAAAATAATTATATTTTGAAATCTCTGAGTCAGCCTTTAAAGGTGCAATAAAAGATTTTTGAGGCACCCAAATATTGTGTTATAATAGTAATTTCGTATAGAATAGACACTCAATAGATTTCTTACCTTGTATTTGCCTACAGAAATGTCTTAAAAGAGAGAAAAAAGGTGATTCTGATTTGCTTATATTTCAATGTAAAACATATAGGCTGAATTTTGTATTTGCTCCTATACAAAATTTGAAATTTTTGTACTAAAGAAACATTTCTCAGCTTAATCCTTTCAGATGGGGTTGTTTTTGATGGAAAGCTTTACATCAGGGCAAAAATCAGTACTTTCGATTTTTTAGGGACACCCGATATGTGAAATCTCTTTTTGCACCTTTAAGTAGTGGAAATTGGCAGAGTGCACCTTCAATCAACATCACAATCTTTGAGGAAATGATTGCCCTTGACTCAAGATCAATCTTTTGAAACAATGTTGTTGGTCAATCTCAATGTCAGAACCTTGAAGTCAAATATGGCAGCTACTTTAATCATTGAGGTGACTATACATCTTTTAAAATAGTAATTGTTGGATCATACCTGAATAAATTTGAGATGGCATTTTATTGTTTATATACATACATACATACATTTGTAAATCAGTGTTATGTACTTAATTACACTTCTCAATCTCATAGAAAGTTCCATATTACTTAGAATTTAAAGACAATGGCCCATATTCCAAAAAGGTGTTTACTGCGATTTTAAGCAAAGCGAACGTTTACATGTATATGCGAGATAAACATATCACTTAAGTAAATGCAATTCCAGAAAGGATTTTAAAGTTAAACATAATTTTAACTTCGCCAAAATCGGGTCGAAATTTAAACTAGGTATGGGGCTAGTTTAAGAAGTGTTTTAGTGTGTTTTCGTCAATTGCACGGCTCATTACACTGTCCAGTTGACAACAGCAACCAATGGTGCATATCATTCTCGCCTAGTTCGTGTAGCACCTTAAACGCTACGGAAAGCCATAATACACTGTGCGCTCAACCATTAAAACACAATAGGGCCTTTAATTCATTCAAGTTAGCGTCTTTAAATAACAAGGATTACTTGCGTTACTTGTGTTTAAAGTTTCCATTTAAGTAAGGAAATTGTTAAAAATATTTAAACACATTTTGCTTTACGAAATTTTAAATTATGGCAATTTTAAGCTAAAATTGCGTTTAGCTAAACAAGTTCCTGGAATACGGGCCAATGTTTCTACTGTTGCATTACTTTATAAACCTTACCATGTTAAGATGCACAAAAGTTCTGCACATTTATATAGCTAGTTATTGATAATACAAACTCATGAGTAACATGAGTTGAAACCCTTTTGCAGGCAGAAATTGGATACTCAGTCTACAAAGTTAATTTTTTTTAAAAATCTGAATTATGATTTGCCATGACCTTATTTGAAATCAGCAAGAAAAATGAATTAAAAGTAATGATTCCAAATCCCGGGGGGTTCTCAACTTTTTTTTGGGTAGGTATGTGCCTCCCGGATTTCAAAAATTGAGGCTCCGGAGCTGATTTGAGGCCCAACAAAATGGGGTCTCCGGAACTAGGTGTTTAAAAATTTTCAAAAAATGAGCTGTGATTTCCCTCAATTTCCAGCTAATTTTGAAGGTTTTTTGACAGAAATTTGGTAGGATATGGCTTTGGACATGCAAGTACGGTCTCTGGAACTGAAATGGTCCTAAAATGGGGGTCTCTGGAACTGAAAAAGAGCCTGAAAATGAGGGTCTTATAGGCGGCACATACCCATACTTCATCCCAATGTGAGAACCCCTCCCCCGGGTTCCAAATATCCCTAGTCTTAGGACTGCATTTCTTAAGATCTCCAAAATGCTTAAAGTCACTATCAGATCCACCGGAAAGAGGCAAAATATTCGAAATTTGAAAGAATTGCTTAAAGGCGCTTGTTCCGATTTGTATGTGTATTGTGTTCTCTACTTGATATGAGAGCCTGGCACTTGTACATACACCCCATCAAGTACCGTGGGAAACAAACTTGCAGTTTTGATTCTAGATGCAATAATGCATGTTGCAAAGCCCTATTCAATACTGTGCTAATATTGATGGTTAACCACTAAAACGGCAGTTTTTTGTTTATATCTTGGGAATGAAATGGATTTGAGGGCTCAAATTTCAGGAAGACAATGAGAAAAATACGGCCTTTCATCTGATATCTAAATCGATACTACTTCCGGGTAAATCAGAGGGGTCCCAAAGACGATCGGAACACACACTTTTAAAAGTGAAGGATTAAGTCTGTACAATTCTCATAAGTTGTTTCTTTTCTGACTGAAAAATTGTTAGAAATGGATGACGACAGCATTATTCAAAGATATGAATCTGTTTGTTGCAGTAAGTGTCCGTATGGACAGTATTGACTACAATATCCATTTTTTTTCCTTTTCGGGGTATGTTAGGATACCTATACTTGTTATAATTATGCAAAAATCTTATTGTTTTTTCCTTGCGATTTTCTGATTTAGCAAATCACTGACAGTGCCTTTAAGACTATCACTAATATGTAATAAAAAATTACCCAAACAGAAAACACTTCTTCCCACTTGATACATCAGGACAATCCCTATCTGGTGATTCATGCAAAAAGTATTCTACTCAATTGCAGGGGAATTTTGTGATCCATAGGCCCCCAACTTAATACCTACTGAGTTAAGATTGTTATAGTATTGATTATGTGCATTATCTTACATGCAGATTTGATATTCTTTAGAAAAGAATTCATAATTTTGTAACTTCCATTCTAAAATGGACAGAAATTACAAGTGGTCTACAAGGTACTCTGATATAAACATTTGATATAACATGAAAACACACCATCAGAATCAACCAAATGTTTTGGAAATAAGCTTTTCTCAAGAATATCTAATGGATTGTACACAAAAATGAAGATGCTAGGAACACAAAATGTGTTTGGTGATTGAAAAAAATCCTTGCTTTCAAAATTTAGCCACTGATTGAACTTCTTTCATTTTGTCAGTTTTCCAATATACTTTGTAAGTGCCTAGCGGTGAAGGTGGCCCTGGACAGAGCTCTAGCTGATGGACTGTGGTTGACGGCCTATACCCCAGGAGGGGTGAAAGGCCTATGTATAAGAATTCTTTATTAATAAGATACATGTATCAAAATACTAATTTGTTGAAGTTTTTAAAGTAAACCAACTGTAGAAACACTAAAGGCTTTCATCTAAGTTTGTATGCTATAACATAATTTGATGTTTTAATTTTCCTGACTTAACTTTCTGTGACCCAAAAAAAATCAAGTGCCCATCTTACATTTCGATGTTTCAAAATGTACGCTATAATGTTGAAACTTAAATCCAAAGCCAGATATTTAACACAAAATATTGATCAGGTTTTTTACAATTCAAATTCATATGTCCTGAATAGAAAGTTCTTTTTTTTCACACCATTGATGACATGTTCTTAAAGACATTAAGGTCCTATAAGACAAAAAATCATATTGATATTTCAAGATCGCTGTAAAACTGAGACTACATTGTAGCTAAAAGACACTATCCAGTGATCACTCGAACGAGTCAAAATATTTTAATAATTTGCAGACACCGGCTTCAAAGAAGGATAAGTCTATAGAATTCTCATCAAGTTATTTTTTCCGACACCTAAAAAAGGGCAAGAAAGAAATGAAACATCAGTATTCAAAATATGAATCCCCATACAAATACTGTTGTGTACATTGTATTAGTGTCCATAATGGACGTAATGACTAAAACACTCCGATTTTGTTTCTTATATGTTGCTTCTGCCTTAGCATGTGGAGATATGTTCGGGTACAGGTGTGTCCTTGTTACAGACAAGCAAAATCTCATTTTTGATATTTTTTTGATTTTTCTGATTTAGCAAATCACTGATACTGGATAGTCCTTTAAGATAAAGTCCTCATGCTCCTTAAATACAAAACAAATAGGCTACTAGCACTTTGTTCAGTACTAAATAGGCAGGCCTTTCCTTTCCACTTTCTGATGTGATAAATAGAGTATAGATATGACAGTGGCAACAATATGCATGAATGGTTGCTAGAGGTGAGAGAATTAGCAAAGCATTTTTTATGTGTACCAACAACGGCTAGTAAATTCTGCCCTTGTTTTTCAGTACTAGATCAAGTAAAGATTATGAGGAAGACAGGCTATCCCCTTCACTTTTCCTGCAAATTTTTGGAAAATTTTAAACTCATTGGATAATCACTGATAGTCTTAATAAGACACTTTTAGGATCCCCCCAATTCAGAGTGAATACTTACAATTGAAGGAAGGTTGTAGAATTCTCATAAGTTACTTTTTTCAACTGAAGAATGACAGAAAAGAAGAAAAATAAGCAGTGTTCCTAAATATGAATCCCATTCAATTACGTGCTGTAGTAAGTGTCCAATGGACACTTAATTGACTAAAATAACATATTTTGTCCTATTAGGTTGTTTTTGGCCATATCACTTGAGGATTCTGAATAATGATACGTACCCCCAACAACACACAAGACAGCTGGACTAATCAGAAATCAAATATGCATCGCCTCATATGAACTCATATCCGGCCATATCACTTGAGGATTCTGAATAATGATACGTACCCCCAACAACACACAAAGACATCTGGACATAATCAGAAATCAAATAGCCATCTGCCTCTATTGAGACTCATAGTCATACCAAAGACCTTCCAAATGCAAGACAGATACTGAGCAATAAATACTGGCCAAGATGGTTATTTTTTAGGCCGCGAGTTCCCAACAGAGGCAGAGGTCATCATTTTTTTTTCTGACACATCCATTTGCCGATGTATGTTAAGCAGTAATCGAGTTTTTGAAAATAGTTAAGGCCATCCACTAAAACAATGGGCCAACTATCTACAACAAAGTTGTGCCACAATTAGTGGAGCGGTTTTGGACTGCAAAATTGTCGACAACCCTTCCCCTCGGTACAGCACAACGCAACCACTTCTATTCGAAAGATAGTAATAAATAATTTTTAAAAATGGGTGTGGTCAAAAACTTTGTTGGCAGGGTCTTTTTTTTTTGGTTCAAAAATCAAATTTTTTGAAGCTAAAAGCTTAAGAACATCAAGATTTACATTAACTTCTTAGCAAAACAAACTTTAATCATGATGCAATACGATCAATCTCTGACATTTTCATTTTGGTTTATACAAATATAAAGGGGGTCTATCTAGAATTTTAGCCCCAAACTCACTTTTGTTCCTAAAAAGAACGATCCTTTTTATCACATCACCACCAAACGAGTATTACCTGAACCCCTTTTGCAATGTATAAAACCTATATCAATAGCAAAACAAGATACCATAAAAAAAATAAGAATTGTAATATTTTTACTTCAAAAAAATAAATTTTGCTTAATTTGCAGTCCAAACATGCAGTTTTTCGGACCTAAGAATCCACCCCACCACCAAAATCTTTCAACCACAACCCATCCATTTTCCCCATCATTCATGAAAAGGTTCAACCATTAAATCCATTGTTATCCTATCAAAGTAAAGGTGTTTTGTTGCTACCGAGGGGAGGGGTAACAACCTCCAACTTAACAGACCTCGAAAACTAGAAGCCATTCAAGCTCCGGTTACTCCGTAAATAAATAGGAATATACATCACTAGTAGTGGAGAGAAGGCACATAGTCCCCAACCGTTTGTTTCATGGAAAGCCTATAGCTGCCACCTTTTTTGACAGAATCCTTAACTGGTCTGACCTTTAATCTGTACTCTGCAAATGGGCACCGTTATCACCTGATTCTTATGGTGATTTTTGTGTTATTATCAAAAAATTTTATACACAAACGTGCCGCATAGCCTCCTCTTTATTACCAGAAATTTACAAAAACCAAAAAAAAAAAACCAACAGGTTGATTTGTCTTGTGTGTACACCTACATCTGCTTCAAATGGCAGAACATTCTCAAACTTTTGTGGACAAATTGAGGGATTGGCGATTACAGATCACAAATCCCAGGTTTAATGGCTATTGAATGTTACCAATGGATAATTTACTGAAAGTACTTGATATGACTGCCATCACGGTTTTTATTCTCTTCCACATTTGAGAATTTTGAGATGATAATGATACGAGGGCACATGTGGTCCAGTGGATAGAACAACCAACTCATGATCTGAAGGTTGTGGGTCCGAGTCCCACTGCGGTCAACGGGTTGTGCACTTGGGCAAGGCACTTTACCTCGCTTGCCTCTCTCCACCCAGGAGTGAAATGGGGAGCTGTCAGGGGAATGTTACAATCTAAGTGCTGATAGCTAGCGCTGCGCTATGGCGTGCCCTAGTTGAAGAGAAATGATTCTGATGATTTCCTAGTGACAGCGTAATAATAATTGTAAGCACCGTGATACTATGGCTAATGGCGTCCCTAAAGACTAGGTATTATTATTATATTAAATTGAGTTATGGCTGGAAGTTGAGGAAGTAGGGTTTTTTAAAACAATAGATTTGGTATGTATCGTCTTGATAGCTAGCAAAAGGAATTTTAAATAAATTTTATTCAGCTTAGGTACAGCAAAACTACCTGGATACATACTTTTAATACACAAAAACTTATCAAATAGTAATTAACAACAATGACACCAATACAAAAGGATTGATATAAACTGTTGGGTGTTATTTGATCAATGACAACAATGCAATTAATATTGGTCCAAAGGATACAGTTTTTACTATTTCTTTTACTTGGATAATATGATGTAAATTATCCATTTAATATTTATAATATATATTAATTATTTCTAGTAAAAAAAATTGTAAATATAATAATCTTTGTATGTGGTCAATATAATAAAAGGTTAAATCTATTGGATTGGAGTTTTTTAATGGTCTGCGGTCTGTATGGTGTGTGCATGTGCGTGTGTGTGAGTGTGTGTGTGCGCATGTGTATGTGCATGTAGTGCGGGTGTGTGTGTGTGTGTGTGGTGTGTCTAATAAGAGACGAGAGGTTGTGAAGGTGTTGTCAGTGTATTAGTTATTTTTAAGGTATTGGGTATGTAATCAGGTTGTAATTCTCTTTCCAACTTTAGACAATAAGATGATATAAAGCAATTATGCTATGTATTTGGTTGGGCTAGGTACGGGAAGTAGAGAGGCTAAGTAAAAACAAAATAACAAATATATTGGTTGCATTCATATGCAAAAGAGATGCGTATATGCTATTGGGGTTAGGTACAGCAAACTTCATTTATACACTTAATACTTCACAAAGTAATTAATCAAAATTAATTAAAACTAAATGGACACTAACTTATACAAAAGGATGATTTGTGAAATCCGATTAATTGGTATTTTGTGTCAAAGATAATGGTTTTAACTATTTCTTTCTTGGATAATATGTTATATTCTGACAAATATTTTCTTGTATAAATTTGTTAAATCATTTTAATGGACTAGGGAAAGCAATAGTATGCATACCATAATGTAATGAGGGGGAGGAAACGGCCGTTCATAAAATACTGCTCTTTTACAACACTCACTTGATGATTTTTCACATTCATCTCAGTTATACTGTTACCCCCTCTTATCTGTAGCACAGACACCCGGCACACACAACAGGACAGTAGGGTTGGTGTATTCTGAAGGGAGGGACTAACTGAGACCTGGGTTAAACCAGGTTAGTCCTACAAGAGGGGACCTTTTTTTCTTCAAACATACTCTAAAAGTGTGCTGAACGGGTAGGAAACTTCATCATAAGCCCATCCCTGAGGAATTTCTCACCCGTTTACATTTAACTTCACAGTAATTTTGAAAGAAAAAGGTCCCCTCTTGGAGGACTAAACCCTGGTTTAATTCCCAGGTCTAAAGTTAGTCGCCCTTTCAGAATGTTTACCAACCAACCTCATAATGCATATCAATGAACCCATACTTAAAAGGCGGCACTGGCACATTTTCACAAAACATGAAAATTCTCAATTTGCTTCAAAATGATAGTCTTATGCCATTGGAAGAATACAGACATAATTGACATATTTTACACTTAAAAATAACATACCCAAAACTGATAGGGTAAAGACATCCAGGTAATTTGTAGTCTAACGTTAGAGTTTACCATAACGTTTATCAATAAATGTGTCTATTACATGAATATCATAGACTCATACTCATTGATATTAAAAACCACAAAGGTCACAGATCAGTCAAACAGGGTGGATGTTGTAGGAATCAAATCCGACGTGTGTTTGCTTGTTTTTAAATGCTATTTCTGTTGTCTGCTGAATAAATGTCTCCGGAGTCATTATAAAATCGTTCTGTTTACAGGGTGCTGATTTGGGCTTAAATCATATTCAGGTGATGGCTAATACATATGCAAAAATATCAATTTTGAAAAATCTCGAGGGTGTGCCACTTTTCAAATGTGCCCGTGTCCCTTTAACTATACACATATCAGTATTTGGGGGGGGGAGTACTTCCAAAAATCATAGTGCACATGGGATTAACTTAAAACCTCCTCTGGAGTAGCAGTAGCATATCTTGGGGTAATTTGGGAGTGCCCCCACCCCACTTTACAACATGTAGTCAGTTGGCACGATTGCAACTGGGCTACAATGAGGGTCTTTTAGTGAAAGATTTACATTCAATGGCCTTGGAGGAAAATTAAATACATAGCAACTGTGTGACAGGATGCATATCACAAGTTTTATTTGTTCGTTCGATCGTGTAAGTCCAAAATCCCAGTGGAAGATCTGTCTTTAACCAGCTAATAGTTTCATCGTCCAGGTTAATCAGGCCTAGGATTCCTCTTAGGGGCTTGTAGACCTCACAGTCATTTATGACTTGGCTAATAGTTAGTGGCTCTCCACAATCACAGTTTGGTGAAAGTTCTGCACCGAGGCTCTGTACGGCCAGTACCAGTTCCAAGTCTGTTCTGTTCGACCCATGCTTTCCTATCAAGGTCACAGCCTTTGCACTTGCAAAGTTCAAACACAAAATACACTTGGTCCAGGTTTTTCAAATCAAGAATCAATTTATCCAAGGGGCTATTCTACTTGGAATCTGTACTCCCCTGTGTGGAAAACTTAAAGTCTTTCACTTCCACATGTAGTTACCAAATGGGCATATTTAATAATAAAAATCCATACTCCCTGTGGAAAATGTTCCTATACCTTCCCACAGGGGGTGCAGATTTAATATAGAATACACCTATGTACATAGCTTCATTCCTTCAAGGAGTCATTCCAAATTTTCCTTTCTTATAATTCCCACTTTATAACATCATTTGGTTTCTTTCTCCTTCACTCTTCCCCAATCCTTCAAGTTAGATCTATCCGTATATACGATGATATTTATGATGCTATCCTAAAGCTACTACATTATTCCTACTAATAACTTACATTTATAATCCAAAGTAAGTAAGTCTCGTGCCGAGCAAGTCGTGCGCGGAGTGCCCATCTCTCTTCCTTAGCGTTTGGCCAGACTCCTCCGTATTTTGTTTTGTGTGGGGGGTTCGCAACTCCTCCATGCCACAGCGAGTCTGTAGTGCGGGCAAATGTTGGTCCAGTGGATTGGCGCTGTCCCGCAATCAAAGGTCTGGGTTCGAGCCACACTGCGGCCAACGTGTTGTTCCCTGAAAGTAAGGCACTTTACATTAATTACTGACCTTCCACCCAGGTGTTATAAATGGGTAACCAGCATTATTCCAATCGGGAAAGTAACCCGACTCGCTGTGCGGCGGGTAGGCGAACCCCCCAGCAGCAAACATAATCGGATGAGTCGGGCCCAAACGCCAAGGAAAGAGAGATGGGCACTCCGGGGGGGGGGGCACGAGCTTGCTCGGCACGGCACGACTTTACTTTTCTGAACAAAAATTATTAATCCATGATCAGGCTCAGGATCATTACTCTAAAATGTTGGTTCACCTGCTCATTACCATACACATTCACAGAAAAGGGTTTAACTACCCTCAAAACCAAGAAAGTGGGTGCTTTAGAAAGGGTATGTTGCAAACTGGAATAAAAGATGAGTTTTGTCCCTAAAAGGATGATTTTTTTTTTCCCAATTTTACAAGATGAGCAATTCAAAGCAAACAGCATCACTTAATAGACGCCGATTTTGGGAAGTGATGATAACTGCTAGTGAGCCTTGTCCCTTCTAGCCAAGAGGGTGGAAACATCACTGATGATTAACTGTCGGGAGATCAGGACAAAAAAAATTCTTCAGCAGTGAGCTCGATGAGTTTCCATCAATGATGAGTTTCCATCAATGTAGAGTATCCTCAAGAACAATTTGTTGTATGACCAACAGAATGTACAGAGACAACAGATCTTAAAATTAATGTGGAAGGAAGTGCCAATGTATGTGAAAGAATCCTCAAACCATCAACAAATCAAGGCACATGCTAATTATGACATCACACATGCATAATAAATGTCATGCGATCTATTCCAACCAATTACTGCACAGGGTTGTGCATGTACAATCCTGGGAAACCCCAAAAGAGCAATGTGCTGTGACACAAGGTTCCGACAGCTCATATGAAGTGAATGGAAAATATGGAATATCGGAACTAGCAAAACGGTATAATGGAACGATGTCATGGACGGGAAATGTTTTGAAGAAATGTGGTTTTGCCTTGTGCATATTAGCACCGTCAAGAGCACTAAAGACAATATCAGAACTAAACAATGACACTTTCGCTAATATGGACATTGATCTATTGCATACATAATTCAATATTCAGAGGGGTCGTAGTAAAGAACTACACCCCTCAGATCCTTCAAACTTGGCATTCTGGATAACCTTTTGCTGCAGATTGCAAATATGTGAACAGAAAAAATGCACCTTGCCCCAATTTAAAATAACAGGGGGTCAAAATGGCTCCAAACCCACTCGGACCATACTTTGGGGGCCCATAAGTCAAAAAGTAAAAGTGATATAACTTCCAAATTTGGGCTAGAGATAGCTAATCTTAAATACTACCCTTGTGTACAATCTTATACTTATATCAGCTTCGTTGGAAGAGATATAGCTGTCGCAAAAAGTAAAAATTCCAATTTGACCTTAACTTGGCCCCCTAAAAACCAATGTCAGACATTCTGCACCAAATTCTGCTTGAAATATGTTTGAGGGGGGGGGGTCCTTGCTTAATATTGGCAAAGTTTCATTGTGGTGTCTAAGTGTCTTCTACAAGTAACTGGTCTTCAAAAGCCCTACTCCATGTAATTCAGTTTTGAAAGAATTCCCATTGAAACACACAGGAAACCTGAACTTTGCAAACTGGGTATTAACTTGCACAGTTCACTTTTTACTATATAATTCAATAAGAATAATTAAAGTATTATAAATTTCTTACCAAACAAGACACCAAGCTGAAATTTGGTCCATACCAAGATCAGGTGCTAATAAGGTGATGATACTGATTTCAATTACATTGTTAGAGTTCTACAAGGTCAAACTTGGATTCAAAGTCTTAAAACTGCACTTGAATACCCAGGTTGCAAAGTTCAGAATTCTGTGTACATTTCAATGGGAACTTTGTCTGATATTAGTTGAAAGTTTAGATTCTTTGAAGCCTGTTTACCTACATATGGCAGTTAGACACCATATTGAAAATTTCCACACATTCTTCAGCAGGGGCCCCTCTTAACCATATTTCAAGCAGAATTTGGTGCAAAATGTCTGACATTGATTTTTAGGGGGGTCAAGTCAAGGTTAATTTGGACTTTTTGCTTTTTGCGACAGCTATATCTCTTCCAATAAGCTGATATAAGTATAAGATTGTACACAAGGGTAGTATTCAAGTTAAGCTTTCACCAGCCCAAATTTGGAAGCTATATCACTTTTACTTTTTGACTTATGGGTACCCAAAGTATGATCCGAGTGTTTTTTTTGGCCATTTTTGACCCCCTGTTATTTTAAATTGGGGCAAGGTGCATTTTTTCTGTTCACATATTTGCAATCTGCAGCAAAAGGTTATCCAGAATGCCAAGTTTGAAGGATCTGAGGGGTGTAGTTCTTTACTTATGACCCTCTGAATATTGAATTTCACACCGGTACATGTTTTGAGGTGATGGTGTACTCGATGATGATGATGTTGATGACGATTAGTCCATAGACCCAGAGATCAATCACAATCATAGATCAATTGCAAATATGCTGGCTTCAACAAATCAAACATACTTTGTAGCAAGTTCAATTATTGAACTTTGGCCTTGTCCTGGATGTAGGTTTTGGTTTAATAAAATGAACTATATGTAGTACTCAAATGTTGCACATAACCTTACAATGCAGATAATACAGGATTTCACACCCTTTTCTTTTCACCAAATAAAATATGTCGTTACTGGGCCAACATATTGACATTTATGATTTACATAAGATGTCAGTTGTACTGGGTGTTAGGCTGGTTGTATACAACAAATAGTATTCTGCCAAAGCTCATGTGTTCATTCAGCTTCCCTGCATTTGCTGACAATTATCGACGTCAGAGTTAACATTATTTGGCAAAAAGTCAACATGGAAAACATGCAATGACAATAGCACTATTGGACACCAAGTTGTCCTCTAACATGGAAAAAAATAGGACCAGCAGTCCCAAATATTGGGCACATCCTTTTGAAATGACTGAGTGTGGCTATCATAATTGGAATCTTAAATATTCTGGCAAGAGCATGTGAACCCAAGTATGCACCTAACATTCAAACGTGATGAACTGTATCTCTGGAGAGGTCAGAAAGATTTAATTTTGTTAGAACGTGGCACACATAACTTCAAAACTACTTGTTAACACAAAGTTCCATTCAGCAGCGTCCTTACATTGATGCCAATTACGATCCTGGCTGCAGGCCAGCGCATACCTGTCTTGTTTCAATAATCTACTAACTATAATCTCCTACGAACTACAATTCTCATCTCACAGCTGTTTTGGAAAAGTCCTCTTTTATTATCGACAACCAGAATTTTGTAAAAATTATATCCAAGAGTGACGTGAGACAGGTTTCAACAACTGATTTACATTTTTTTTCGCACTGGTTCATTCTTTAACAAATTTTACAAATTTCATTGTGGGCAAATATGACTTTTTTTTAAATCTAGTTTTACACACGATCTCTTTGGACAATGGGCATATAGAGGGCACTAATACATACAAATCATGATCTTTGTAGGTCTATATGGCACGATTCCTGCAATGGCTTTTTTTAATTTTTTACCGGGTAATGTTCTTGCATGCCCCTATTTATATCCCCCCCAGTTGTCAAAATTGTGTCAAATATTGCCTTAAAATTGCTGCCCGCCCCGCAAAAAAAAAAAAAATTAAATAAGAGAGAAAAATTTGTATGAGTCAAACGCTGTGATCTTCTTTGATTTTTCATATCTTCGATCTTCTTAGTCTGAATAACCTTTGCGTTTCTTTTTTTTTTAAAAAATCACTTCCCTTTAAACCATTTCCTTCCTCTATATTATATGTAAGGGTCTTATCAATCACTGTGTGGGGTTCTATTCATTAAGTTCCTATCTATAATATACTATAATCAGTAAATTTGTGGTCAATGATGCCACATGTGGATACAAACGACATACCCTTGAGGTTATACACTGGATTGTATTGAATTATGTCGGCCATCCATCAAGAGAATCATCAAATTACATTTATACAGACTGTGCCAGATCCTGCCACTTTAAATGTATTGACCATTTGCTTTGAATCTCATTAGGTATATTTCCCTCGGTGTTTGGTAAATCTGGTTTAGGTTTAGTGTCATGTTTAGAGGGGTTTCAAGCAAAAGACTAAAGTTTAGGTCATTAGGCGGTTTTTTTATAAGCATAGTATTTCCAGGCCAAACTATTAAAATGGAAAAATACCAACCTTGAGGCAATTTTTTTAAACATAGAATTACATCAACATTAGAAACCATATCAAAATCTCCACAAAGAAATGTTACATAACAATGAAAATAAAATACAAGCCTTCCCCAGAACGCAGGTTGTAATCTGCCGCTGTGGTTTGTGAATGGGGGTCAAGGGCACATGGAGTCACAGAGATGCATTGTTTACACCCTATATGAGTCTTGAGCCAGTGGTTTCTTCTCCCCTAGTAGAAGTTCATGATGAATGGGTAAAGAGTATGAGTCCGATAAGTGCAGGATTAACATTTTAATATCACCCCACACACAAGGACAGACCTACATGCTACATATAATATGATAACGGAAGGAAACTGTTCAATTGCTATTTCCAAAAATAATCTTTTCAACTGCCTATTCATCTTATCGCCTTAATCCATTGTATTGGATCAAAGACCTGCACTACTTCTGGAGAACATTACATATACCTTCATTAAATCCCTGAAATATTCCATTATCCATTGTTAATTGGTATTTGCACTCTATACACTTTTGGTCGTCCAGCAAGCGAAACATTCTCTCCATACATCAGTTTCAACACATGATCCCATTTTCAAAAGCACTTCTGATCCTTTCATACACAAAAGGTCTGGTTAGGGTGTATTCAAAATGCATTTATCTAATATCATCATATCATATTTACAGGAACTAACTGGATATTTTAAAATTAGGCTAAAATAACAACAAATAACAAAGGGTTGATTTTGCTATTTTCTTCATTAAAAAGTCATAGTTTCCTCAATTCTTTCACCAGCGTTAAAATAAATACTATCAGTCAGAAGAAATGTAGAGTTCTTACCAGCAGATATTTTATAGCTGGAAAATTAATAAGCTGTTTTAGTGGCAGTATGTCATTCACTTCTTGTTAAGAAACCTTCCCGACCAGCCAAGCTTGAGTCGGTTAAACAGATTACTTCAAAGGTCCAGTCGAGCAGCCCTTGAAGTTTCCCAAACAATAAGCCAGTGAATGAGAGTAATCCAGGGTAACCGGATTACAAAATCGAGCCATCTCCTTCTGTCTCATCTTCTTTAATGCTACCAAAGTAATCCCTATGTGCCACTCTGCTTGCAGCAGAAGACACAAAAATAGAAACTGTCAAACTTAACGTGGAGGTGAATCAAGCAGTTCAAAATCACCGATATTACGACGCCGTGTATTTTCATCATCAAAATGCCGATTGACATGAGCAGTCATATAATCCTCTGACGTTCCTTGGGGAAAACGGATACCACACACAGGACATTCTGCTTGTTTGAGGGTCGGTTCAATGGTAAGTTGTTGAGAACCATTAAACCCAGTTTGACCATGAACAAATCTTTGCCCAGCAACTGGTTCCATACCTGTCGCCAGTTCGTCTCTTTGTAAAATCACAGGATCTGCAGTTGTTATTGTCGTCCAAACATCTTCTTGAGGAGTTCTTCCCCCAGGTAAGACAATCTGATCTCCCGATCCAATTCGCTGCCTTTCATCACTGCATGACACTGGATACATGTTTTGCACCTCCCCAGATGGTGTTGATGTTGGTGGAAATCTCTGATTTGACTGACCACTACCATGCCTTCTAGGTGAAGTGGGCAATCCATCTTCATAGATGTGCACTTGTGAAGCACCTTCCACATATCTACCCTGATTCTGTGAGGAGTAGTCAACAGCTGGCGGACCCCTGACAGACTCAAAGGGTTGATTTGGTACTTCCCGAGAGGGTGATCTAGGAACAAAACCTGGACCTCTCTTTGCAGATGACCTTGTTGTTTCAGAATCTAGCATCCTTGATGGATTGCTTTGAGAAAGCCTAGGGGGCCCAGCAGTGTTCGTATTTTGATGCTCACGAGGCCAGCTATCAGGACCAGCCTGCCTTGCATATTCTTGATGTCTTCCTGGATTCAATGGCATTTGCCCAGTTGAGCCATGACGAGGTTTATGCTGTGGTGACGCCTGTTGGAATCCTGATGGTTGCATGTCTCTATGAGGGTTAGAGGTAGCAGTCTGCACTCTATTGTTTGGATGGGGGTGCTCAAGGTCACTTGGTGGCAATCGAATATCATGTTTGCTCAAGTAGTTCCTTGAAGTGTTGTTCTCATTTTGAAGTGAAGACGCTTGACGAGCAGTACCTGAACTACTCTCCTGAATTCTTTGAGGAACTGGTAGTGAAGAACTTGCTGAAAGATAAAATAAGTCCACAGGTGTAAAAGATTAAAGGCATCTTCTACAGATTTTTTTTTATTCGAAAAAGTTAATACAGCAAATTTTTCAAATCATGTTCCTTTTTATGCAATATCTGCTTGTTCAACATTTGAGAAAGAATCTTATGAACTTGAAACCTTAGGAGGTTTATCCAATGTCAATGAATTGCATTGTAGTGTTTAAAGGAAATAACAATTTCAATGTGCTTCTGCTGGTACTGCACTCAAGATTGGGAAATAGGTTGGCATAATAGTGCTACTCTCTGTGGAATTAATTTTTTACTAAAACCGATGGCTTGTATTCTCAGACAGAGTCTAACTTTAGATGTAACAGGTAAGGAAATGACCAAAGATGACAAGGAAGAAGCAAGTGGAGGAGAAGAGTGGGAGGGTTGGGTTGAGGATGGAGGATGCATTGAATCAGGAGAAGTGGAAGGAGGGAGTGTAAGGTGAATCCGGCCACCCCCGTTTTACGGGGACAAAACTGGATTACTACATTTACTACTACTAGAGTGAGCTTAAGCCTACTCGACCAAGTCTGCAAATGAGCAAAATTACTCAATGTCTCATTTAAGGAACCAAAACTTACTATGATTTTATACATCTCAAAGTTTCTAATTAGTGCTTTAGCAAATTTACATAGCTTTTAAATTTTTTTCAATTTTAAAAACATAGTTCTATTTTTATTTAGAATAGGGGTTGTAATGTGTGATTATTACCACTTTTAATAAAGCCCTCAGAAAATTACAATTGCAGATATGTGAATTTAATTACAACATACCTTGTTTTGATTGTTGGAATTGTCTTGCTTGAGATCCACCCCTCTGACCCTTCATCCTATGAACCTGAGTTTGAACAAGTTCACTCAAGCCCCTTGAATTTCTCTCCAGATTAGCAACTTGGAAATAACCGCCCTATTCATTAAAGTCACCATCTTCCATCAAATATAGTAGCATGTTACAAATCCACATTTTCTGCATCTGATCGTTTAGTCTTTGTATTTCATGCCTCCAAAATTCTCACTGTTCCTTTAAGTCTACATTTTCCTTGAATAAATGTTCTAATTCATGCTTTGTTTCTTAAACATTTCCGTTTTGCACCATTCAACAAGTCGTCTTCTAAGTCTACCTACTTCTGATTGACCACTTGCAAATTGAAGGGAATCGCAGCTTGAGACTCCTCTTCACACATTTCTCTAAACCAATTTGACATATCTAATGTGTGCTTACACAATTTTGAGATGTTTCCAATTCATTCCACCTAGGAGCCTTCATCCACAATCGTGCGATGCATTTTAAGCTTATAAATTCTTTCCTTTAAGTCAGGAAATGAGAGATTCCATCCACACTATTTACAAGAACAGATAGAGTCTGATATAAGACGGCATAATCTTCTGCATTGTGGCCTTTTTTTTCCTTCTAACTTTCCTGAAGAGATCTCTAAGGATTATCATCTGATCTGTCAATGGACGACTGTCAAGAGCAGGAGGCACATCTGCCACGCTGTGGAGTTAATTTGAACTACCTCACTGTGTCGGTCTTTGAGCCATTGAAATAGGAGTTGCCCATTATGCAAATGAAATCACCACATAGCATAATTTGTTGGTGTTTAAATTGTTTTGACAGTATGGAAAGAAAATTAAGTTTTGAATAAGAAGAAAAATTAGATTGTCTTAAATTAAAGGCACTATCAGTGATTTGCTAAATCATAAAAGTGAAAAATTTCACTCAAAAATCAAGATTTCTGCATCTCGGGAAACAAGGTATAAGTGACTACCATACCCTACCAAGTTACACAACCAAAGCAACCAAATAAGGACAAAACAGATATTTTAGTTATACTGTCCGTATGGACCCTTACTACAACACGGAATTGAATGAAGACTTCGTATCTTTGAATACTACCGTTTTTTCCTTTTCTATAGTTTTTACAGTTGAGAAAAAAAAACATGAAAATTCTACAGGCTTATTCTTTACTTATAAAGCTATCCTGATATACAGCTATTTTGACTCTTTTGGGCAGATCACAGGATATGTCTTTAAGAAAACAAGGGGTTCTCGAACCACAAGTGTCGCTGATTGCGCGATCACGTGCTTTATGATGAAGTTGGCAAATGCTGATTAGAAAGAGAACACTGGAGGAGAAGTGTTACAAAAGTCACATGGGGTAAAATGAGTCACCCCACCCCGCCCCTACACCACCATCCCCCCCACCCGACGCACCCGCACCGACGCACCCCACCCGCCTCCCTGACACCCCACCCCCTACCCTTTGCATCCCACCCTGACCTACCCCGGCACACCGATTTGTGAAGGGCGAAAGGTGATAGGAGGTCACCAAGGTCACATTGAGGGTAATCAAGGTCAAATGAGGTCACCAAGGTCACATGGGGTCACAAGGTCACAAATGTCACAAGGTCACAAGGTCACACGGTTCCAACAAGGTCACAAAGGTAAACATGAGTTATCAGGTCACATGAGGTCACCAAGGTACATGGGTCACCAAGGTCACATGAAGTCCCATGGTCACAAGAAGTCACCAAGGTCACACAATGTACAAAGGTCATGAGATCACCCCGCCCCTCGCCGACACATCCCACCCTTACCCGATGCACCCTACCAAAACCCCACCCAGATGCAAAGCACCCGGATCCTCCCGACGCCACCCCACCCCTCCCGATAGCAACCCACCCCACTCTTTATCCAAGAAGGTACTCTGCCTATTGCCACTAACACCCCCCCCTTCACACTACACAAAAAAACCAAAAACAATGAAAAAGAAAAAAAAGAAATCAGGAGGAAGACACCAAAAAAAACCAACACTGCCCCTCACCCAAAACCCACCTGACCCCCTCCCCCACCACACAAACCGTACAACAGAACCCGCACAACCCCACCCTGTCCTCCTCCCCAAAATAACCACTCTTCCCACTCCCCAACACCCCACCCTTCACCCTCATATGATTGCACACACAGATGGTATGGATAGTAGTTTTGCATATAGCTAAAGAATTTCGCATATCCAATGGTACCATTTTAGTGATTCAGCAATTTTTTAATTGCTCATTTGCAATCTAAGCCGCATGTATCAGGATCTTTTCAAAATGGCAAAAGTACGCCACCAGAATGGGTTTCGTTGCAGTGAAGGAATTATTTGCATAATCGAGCCGTTCAAAAAATTATACGATTTACGCTGATTGTTTGGCATATTTTTACATTTAGCTCATTTGCATAGGTTAATTTTGTCCGAAATATGCCCAACATCTACCCCCCCCTCGTCCACCCCCGGTCAAGAACTCCTTTAACCCGCTTCCTTCCACAAGGTTGCATATTATACGCCTTACGGACTCCAGATACACAATCCTGGCGGGGAAAGGGTTATCATTTGACCGGCCAATAGAAGCTAATTAATATTCATGAAATGCAAATAATGCAGCCAAAAGTAACACATAAATTCTGGCACCCCGCTCTATCACCCTAACAAGTATGAAAGAGGAATCGGGGATAAGCGTTTAGCCGCAGAGCATTTGAAAGAGGTTAACCGAACTGTCTGAAAATTGCAAATAAGCTAATAAAATAAGAATATGCAAATATTGCAGCAAAAAGCACCACTATAATATTGCGCCACACCTCACTCTACCATCTATCAATGTTGAAGTAAATCCGGGAGAGCGTTTAGCACTAGCAGAGGCATCTTTAAAACGGTTAACCGAGTCATACAAACGGACATCGCACATACGGACGGCCCACCCAAAATTTGGGACGTACTAGTATGGCCTCCTTGAACATTCGTTCAGGCGACACAAAAAAAAACAAATGCATAAAAGAAAAAAGGGGCATCAATGAAATATTATTCCCATTTCCAAACAAATATACACATGATCTGAATACTTCAATTAACATGATACCAATTTCTAACTTACTTACAAGTTGTTCATTTATTATGTCAATTGCGCCTCCACTGCTGGCCTCTTTCAGTGCTCAATACGAAGAGTGGCATATTTCTACTATTCCATTTGCTGAGCAAAGGTAAACAGGTTCTACCTCCCCTAAATTATATAACAAAGCAATTGTAATAGTTAATCACAACTGAAAAGCTCATGAAAACTTTCAATAACTAAACAAAAAAGTCAAAGACTGAATAGCTTAGTTGTGTGTAATTGATGTTTATAAGTCATCTCCGAGTCATTGTGTTCCATAAAAATGCCCCTTGTCTTCAAATGCCTTAGTTGTTAGGTACTCAACACCTTATATACTCTGGTGAAAAACAGACACTAAAGCTTTTAAAACAAAAAAAAAAAAAAAAAAGGGCTGTCGTGAAGGTGCCATTTACGACTGTGTGTAGTTATTGGACAATACGGCTGTTTAATTAATTGCTAGCCAACTTACTAGGGATCTTTACTACCAACTATCCAATTCAACACGCCAAAAAAATGGTCTCAAGTGAAAAATTTAGGGGACTACATATACATTTGGAAAAAAATCCGCTGATAGTGGTTTAACTGTAGATTGCCTTTACGGCCATTACCCTTTAACAAGTCCTGCAAGGTTTGCAGAGTGAGAAAATGTTGCATGTGTGATGCTTGGCCCATAAGTAAAACCCACATTTGTGTACAATCCTGGATCATCTGTGCATGTACCACACCTCCACAAAACAGAATATTTGCTTTGCATTCAATAACCAAAGTTTGACCCAGTTTATTTTTAGGAGACATAGTATGTCTAAATCTGGCCAATACTAAGAGAAGAAATTTGTTAGAAACGGAAAAACACTACTACCCGTGGTATTGTAATTTTTTTTGGACATTGGGGGATGGGGATTGCTGAAAATTTTGAAGGAAAACAAGAGTTTGCTGACAAGATCATTACTACAACAGGTGCGTGCAAAAGCGACGCTACAAAATTTTTCCATTTAGAACCTCAATATGTTAAATGTAATTATAACAGAATGCACGCACGCAGAAAGAAATTTACAATTTTTATTAAAAATATTATAAAACGTGTGAAGTTATTTGTCAAACACCACACATGAACGGGCATCGGCATTGGGGGGATGATCATATTCCCATCCCCCTCATCAAAAAACTGGGGGGATATAGACTCCCCCCCCCCCGGATTATGCCATCATGACTTAATACAATGGACGTGAGAGCCAGGGTTAATGTCACACCTCACATTATGATGTGTATTAGGTTGAAGCGTATCAAGCGACCAGTGAATTTTGAATCCGTCTTCTGATTATAACTCTGCTAACAACTGGATTTAAATTTACCTTTTTTATAATGAAAGAGCAGTTAGGAACTTCAAGACAGTACGTTTCAATATTCTACACACTTACTGTCATTATGCTTTTACTATAATGTAGAAATTGTCTTTACACTCTGTGTGAATTACACCATTGATTTTTTTTTTTGGCACAAGTTTAACCTCTTTTTTTGAATCATGTTAAATAAAACAAAAAAATGGAGAAATTAGAAATCTGCAATCTTTTATCAAGGAGTAGCCCCGACTCGAAACAATAAATAGGAATGAACCCTGTACAGCCCCCCTTTTAATACTGATGGCCATGAAAAGAGCAGTGTTTAGTACTAAGTTCTGTCAGACAAACCTCAGACTTCTTTAGGACAAAATATTACAAATGAACACTTGTAGGATGCCCCTTACCAACTGATGTCTAGCTTTGTATACACAGCTGTTCGACCTAGTGCAAATTGTCTTTATTTTTAGAACTTTTTAAGCAGTGGCAACACAAATTTGACCAACTGATATAAGTAAGTGATAGACGTAATGGAACAAGCAAGAGCCTTTACCTCTGCAAAAATCAGAAAACATTCCATTGCCGGAATCTACATAAGGCCTACAAAAGGTTTGTGATTCTATGTTATAGCGCCCTCTGTATGCCCAATTTCCATAGAAAAGGACGTGCAAAACCCGATTCTAAAGAAAAACCTTATTTTCAGCAATAATTAGTGGAAAATAAATAATCTAAATCAGTTGTCAAAAATGTTTGCCGGGGATATTTTTGCTTTATTTGGTTTTTGCCATGATAAATGAGATTTCAAAACAGCTGTGCATAAGCTTTGTAAGCATAGCTCCTGGATTTCTGAAGGAAAAACTAAGAAAGAATGAACCATGTAAGCCACCCCTTGCCTACTGATGTTGGCTTTGAACACGAGCCTTTCTTGCTACACTTTTTTTTCGGAATGGTCCTACTTCTTCAGACAAAATATCAAAATAAGATTCTTCATGTGAGCACCTTGAACTACAGTTTTAAGTAGCTGTGGTAGTACCACTTGCATGAGTTACACATCGCCGACCATTAAAGTGGGGGTAATCATCACACTAGGTACACACGCAGTAACCTTAAACCAATAGTCCCCCCATACATGTGTCCCGGCATTGGTACTCCCATTGCAAAATGATTTGAGCTCTGTGTGATTATTTTAGTATCACAATGATTTAACATTTTGGTCACATGTGTTATATACTTTTGGCCCATTCTCACGTCACTTGTTTGTGACCAAAAACCGGCGATTTGTTACTTCAGCCCAATGATGTTTTGTCAACATAACCAATCTGTTATTACTTTTTACATTATCTAATCAACCTTCAGTCCCAACCTAACCAAAATAATTTTTCCATGTTTGGTTAGATTGGTTATTTGTCATGAGGTGCCACAAAAAAGTTGGTCACCAGTGTGACCACCTGATGGTCACAAACGTGACCGAACTTTATTTCCCCCAATGACAAATAACCAATCAATGAAAGTGTTATATATATTTTGGTTAGGCTTAGACTAAGGTATTAATAATGTAGAAAGTAATAACAGATTGGTTATGTTGACAAAAAAAGCATTGGGTTGAAAAGTAAAAACGCCGGGTTTTGGTCACAACGTGACAAAGATGGCCCTTTTACACAAAATTGTATAATATAAGGGTTTTTTTGTGATGCATGAAACTAAAAGATTAGATGTTATAATTTGGAAAATGATCAGAAAGAGGTATACACGAATCCGGTTTGAACATTCCAACACGTCTGGCAGCATAGCTAGGGTGCATCCTGCTGAATTCACCCAAATGTGCGAATTAAGTGTAGCTTTTGAATTATGAATTAATCAAAGCGTGGTACAGACGTACAAAAAGATTTGGGTAAGTTGTGGGTAGGAGGCCCCGCCAGGTAATGGCGGATCCAATTCGGTCATCAGTTGGCCTGTGTGGATTTGTCTATTAAACAAAAATGGAATGTTGGATTGCCCCCCCTCTAGGATCAAAGTGTGCCTACTAAGAAGCACCGGAAGGTACTCCTAGTAGCTGCAGATGGATTTGTCTCTGGCAATCACATTGAATATGATGTCCCCATGTCGCGGGGTTGTGGTGTCCTCAGGATGCATTGTGTCAAGAGGAATGAGAGAAGTCATGAGCTACTTCGGGGGTATGCCTACCTGGAAAAAGCGGGGCGTGGGCATGCCTCCGTTTTTCGGGTGACCATTCAGGACCTAAGTGAAGGAGTGGGGAGCAGTGTTGCTTGGATGCCCTTTGTTGTGGGGCCTGAAGTGTAAGTACATTGTAAGGTCAGGTTCCTTTGAGGGCCTTCTACTAGTATCCTGGTACCTAAACCAGTACTACTTGTCCCAGGTACGAGTTGTCGCAGCTTAAACCGACACCCAGGCGGGTTTTTAAGGAAATCTAATGAGGGACGGTAACGGTTAATCCTGAGTAAATGAAAAAAGAAGATATACAGAAAGGGGGTCAGATCTGGGAGTAATGGCGACCATCCAGAACATGCTGCCTTGCAATCAGTCAATTATCTTTTTGCTCAATAAATCCTCACACAGCAGTATTCTTGAGTGTGAGGTGTATATGGCCATCCCTGTTAGCGGGGACAACCAGATTTAAAACTTCAGTGAACTAACAAACTACACTCTACTCTATTCACTTATTTTGCTATATTCGTATAACTAGCTTCAAACAGAAGCTTCCATGTACCGTTATGTTACAATAACTTCCCAAATCATTGAAAACTTCTGTATAAAACACAAAGATATTTCTAAATTATAAAACAACTAGACATGCCCAACAATTATTCAATTAAACCAACTTTGACTTACTAAATACTCAATCAAAAAATTCCGGTTCCTAGGAGTGGAAGTTCCCTTGACCAAATTAAAATCATCAAATGCAGCAATAAAATTTATCAAAATTTTAAAAGTCAACTTATTTCAAATATAATTAAGTATATCCTCTTTAATTTTTGGTTTTTCCTGGTTTGTAATCATCCGCTTATTTTACCATAACTTCCATTGCATATCAATTACATACCATACTCCGGTTTACCATTTATATATTACTATTCAAATTTTAAATCGGTACACCGTAGCTGCCGCCAAATCTGGCCTAATACCATTATATAGGCCCCCGGTCGTTGTGCTTATCTGCTGCACTCTTCCCGATATATGATATAGCACTCATTACCTTCGCCCATCTCACTGTTATGTTTTATACCCGATATTAGACACATTATGACGTCACTCCTGTAACCCTCGGTCCTGCTGTTTTGTTTGTCCGTCTTGTTTGTTTTTTTGTCCCGCCTTTGTAAGTCCCACTTTCTACTGGGTGGGGTCAAAATCTTAAAGTTATTTGATATGTAATGGCCTCGCCCACACACACATCTCCCCATACTCTTATTTTTATTTCAAAAATGTTATTATACTCTTCTATAAATCGCCTAGCCCTCTTCCCATTCAATCATTATCTATTGTCGTCTTTTGGTAATATGACCATTATTTTGCGGAAGTGTCATCTCGCTAGCTAGATGACCATTTTAAAAAATGGTCATCTAGATAGCTAGATGACACTTCCGCCAAAAAATAATGGGTCCTGTATCACAAAGAAACATACTATAGGAATTGGTGTAGAAAAACCGTCTACCATTGTTTGGGGAAGGGATTATTTAAAATTTTATAATGCATTATGAACATGCCATGATCGCAAACAACTCCCTGTAAAATAGGGAGGTTATTTGCGAGACAAAAAAAAAAGTCTTGTCAGGAGAATGCCACAGCGTACTGTTATTCCAGGGGTCGTCAGCAGGATTTAGTGTTAAAATAACATAAAGCTATGGTGTTCGCTTGGTGCCGGATAGGAATGATAGTCATGGGTCATTTACAGTAAAAGATTAATTCCACATTTATAATACTGTTACTACTCTGGAATCAAAGTTAGATTAAGTGTTAGGGAATACCAATTATCGTGGACTTCTCTATATACTAATTTTGCACAAAAAGAAAGGGTATACTGATTATTTGTAAGAAAAATTCACAAGGGATGTCCCATGACAAATTGACATTTTAAAAATAGCAATTAGACAAAAAGGTAGACTTTAATCATTACCGAAATCGGCGTTAATTCCAAATAGACCATACATATAGCAAAATGACAGGTTGGGCCTCTTCTAAGACGCTCCAACCTGTCACACGTAGAGGACATTGTGATCGGGCACCGGACCTTCGATAAATGAAAAAATGACCAGAAGGTCTCGTTAACGGATACCAGAACACCAGGGGATATATAGTGTGCTCAGCGGCGGTCGGAATGCTTCCCACAAATTTCACCCACAGGAATGCGCAATGGGGTGGCGTGCAGTTAACAAAAACCTGCACCATAATTCAGCCTAAGGCCAGGCGAAAGCAATCCACTTACCAAAATTTAATGCTTTTCACGCGTCCACTAATTTAATGATATTAAATTCTGTTGTTGTCAGTGATGGTGTATCTGAATTTTAATCGTATCTGAACGAGGGTAAAGGAAATTGGGGTCTGTACAGTCAGCTGCTTTGCACTTGGACCACATCCCTTGTCTTGGTGAGTGTATGTGACACCAAAGACGAACAAGCTAATGCCCAAAGATCGATACATCTGGTAGATTAACCCCTTGGAGTATCTATGGTGTAGGCTCGTACATATGCGAATATAGGAAGGGATCTGGTGCTTTATTAAAGCAAAAACGTTAGGCTTATGCCTCTCTTTAAAGTTTAAAAAGTATTAACGAGTTATTCCCAAATGGTGCCGAAAATGGATAAAATTCCATTCAATCCTTTGCTCGACGTTTATGTAAGATAAAGGTCTCAAACAAACCATTCGCGAATATAAAGGTCGTCTAGAGATATGTTTGCTTGCTAGTTTCTGACTGTATCGCCTGCGGCTCGAATGGTCAGAAAACTAGCAAGCTCAACACATCGCTAGACGACCATTATATTCGCGAATGGTATGTTTGGAGCCTGGAGCTATTACATTAATTCGTTGTGTTTGAAATGACCAAATCTTATCGGTGATTACAACTCACGAATAACGTGTAACAATATTAAGATTTAAATTTGGATTGCTTATTGTATTCATTATAGTGTACTGCAGTTCACTGTATAATTCTCCCTTGTTAAAACTATAATTCGATAACATGATTGTATTGTCATGAATGTATAAATCATGAGATTGAGGTGTGAATAAAATATGTCTAAAATGTATGTGATTTAACAAAGATCGCATCTCACAATAATTCAGTTTTTGCAGTGGCGACCGAACCGGGGGCAAGGGGTGGCGGCAAGTTGCCCACTCTGGCTTGAAAAAAGCGGGATGATTATGGACCAAAATATACATTTTCATCCCTCTTTTTCGGACAATTGGACCAATTTCAGTCTAAATTGGGGCAAAATTAAAAGTAAATTTTGCGATTTCGCACGCTATGCGCGCCAATTTTGTCAAAATTCAGACTTTATTGAGCAATTAATAGGGACGGCATAGAATTGTGCCCCCTCCGGGGAATGACTTGGGTAGTTTTGCCCCCTCTGGATCGACGCCTCGGTACGCCACTGTGTTGTCTCTAAAGTTTTATCGTTCACGAAAAATTCAGTGACTTACCCCTATACATGGCATTGATTTAGCGCCCCCAAATTCCACCACAGTTTTAAAATCTCAACATCTTATCCCGCGGCCATGTGATTGGGACATCGTATCCTTAAACAATAAAAAGACCATACCCAAATATATCCAAAGAATATATATCCTAAGAACATATTAACTTCCTGAGGTGAAAAAACATCCCAAAGAAAGTCTGTCATGCACATTTAGAAATAAGAACGATTCTGAATAAACTAGAATTGGTAGTTCTTGGCCTGTGCGGCTACTATATTCATTAGAACAACAGCAAAATCGGGGGGGGTACTTATTAGCAACATTTCATTGATGACGAAGATATGGGAAGAAGTGTGAGCAAGACCCACGTAAACCATTTCAAGGACAGTTACCTTCTTGGTTACAAGAAACACACAGTCACCATAAACATCTGGATGAGGACAAAATAAAATATAAAGGGTCTTCCAGCTTATAGCCAGAAGCCAACAAAAAGAATGAGAGAGAGACTACAGAGTTATGAGATGGACTAACCAAATATCACTATACTCAATTTCCCTAACATCCGTGCAGTGACGTCAGTGAGAGATTTGATGGTCGCAGCAGTAAACCGTGCACAGCGGCTTAAATGACTGCGTTTTATACCGCTGGCGCATAAAAGCTGCATCAAGTTTGACATCACAGCCAGGAGGTGTAGAGAAATATAACAAAATATATCAGTTGCCCTGGAGAATTAAAGGTGGGTCCCATAGGCAGCTCAAGGAGCGATTATTTTAAATAGGGAATTACAAATCATTTTTGTCAATGAGATGGTTTAATAAACAAAATGAAAACCAAGATAATGCTTTATCTAACAATTGAATGATTCTGAGGTTTTATCTGTCACAGATGTTAAAAAATCACAAAATATAGCATTTTTTCATATTTTTATATTTTGAATTTATTCAAAAACCCACATCCTATTTCCATTTTCAATGCAGTTTAGAAAGCTGGTTGATTTTACTGATTTCCCTGCTGCCGGAATCATGTAAGTGACACCAGCTTTATAATTGCAAAGAAAAAGACATAGAATGTAGGGTTTGCAAATGAAAAATTCCAAATGGAAAAATATGAAAAAATGTTGTATTTTACGATATTCACATATGAATCATGCAATCATTCAACAAATGCCTGTCATCATTGGCTTCATTTGTTGTGTCGGTCTGACAGAAGTGCAAAAGGAACATAGGGGAATACTCTGGTCGTATGTCTGTGTGTGAGTGTGTGTGATGTGTGTGTGTGTGTGTGTGTGTGGTGTGTGGGTGAGGTTGTGTGTGTGTGTGTGTGTGTCTGTGTGTGTGTGTGTGTGTGTGGTGTGTTCTTAACAAGAGGTACATTGTGGGGTAAATATATTACAAAGCTACATTGTGGGCGGTTTTGTCATTATGGGAGTACGCCCACACTGGAATCTCTCCAAATGATGTTTTTTGGCCTTAGGGGGGGTAGTATAGGTCGGCTATGGGTGCCCACAGCGTTTACACATGGATTTTGTATATTGCTGTGAAGGTGTAAAACTCTACGCCAAAATATCCCACAGTGTATGAATCTTAACTACAAATAACCCCCACAATGATGTATTGTGTACCGATCATACACAAAACACAAACTTTGTGGGGGTATTCCCACAATGTACCACTTGTCGGTAGGCTGTGTGTGTGTTGATGTGTGTGTGTGTGTGTGGTCAAAAATGTTAAACCCTTTAATATATTTCATGTCGTATGAGTTCCGAAAGGCTAGATGATGAACTTGGTGGAAAAAGGAAGGGGGGTTGGGGTGACATGTCGGGCTCTCAGGACCTATGGCGGTAAAAAATGTTAAAAGCCGGATGAGTGACGTAAGGGCTACGATGATGAAAAGTGGTGGAAAGGACAGAGTGCGGGATTGGCATGGACATTTTGGTTGACCTTGTGACTTGGTGACCTCATTACCTTTGGGCCGCATTCACAAAACGCGACGGCAGACGACACTCGCTGGTGGTTGGTATTTTTTATATAAACCTATCTATGACAAAAAAGTATTTTTCATTCTATTTAAGTCACTCTTGACAAGCTATGGACCCAACTTAAGCGGCCTTTATAGAATAAAGCAATGTGATGATGCAATGTATTCCATAGACTAGCGGGAAGGTGTTAGATGAGTCAGGTTACAGACAGAAAAACTCCTATTAAATCTTGTTCTCTAGTTGGTCTCAATTCCTTACTCTTATATATTTTCCTTTTTTCTTTTCTTCTCACTCTACATTATCAGACTGCATTAGGCTCAGCATTAGCATGCAACAAAAGGCTGCAAAACCTTCTTATGCACGGTAGCAGCCGTATGGAGACTGTTCTTCTTTCCTAGGATATCCCAAAACCCTCCCAAATTTAAGATTAAAGGTGTGTTGAACCAAACAAGAACGTACTTCTCCCACTTTTACCGGGAGTTTTCCGTAAAACCTGACCCATCTGACACACTTTTTCTGATACACTTATGAATTTTGGAAACCCTAGTCCAGGAATTAAAGCCGGTTTATTTGTTAAGGTTCTGGAGTATAAGGTGTCAGAAAAACAGTGTGTCAGATGGGTCAGGTTACAGCAACTCCCCCAATTGTGGGATACTCCTTCATGTAATTCCCAAGGTTTTTCTTCTCAGAGATACTTACAGAATTACGACCATTCACAGGAAACGCCCGCTTCTAATAATTCATGGATTGGTTACATTTACCACTGCAGCGGCAGCAGAAAGGAAAGCTACTGGTGTGCCTGAGTTGGAAAAAACAGTACAATGCATTATCAAAAAATATGGGGTCCTCGGACCGCTGTGTTGCATGCCATCGCGGTTTCCTGATCGAGTATGCCTGATATGAACACGAACTTGACATGCACCTTGGAAGGTTTGCATTCAATTATGTAATATCCAAAATGCAAGTTTGGTCAATTCAAATTAAACTGTTTCAATTGAGGTCAATTATAAATTTGCCTAACTTCCAATAGGCTTCATATGCCTTTGACCTTGACATGTGACCTTGACCTCCTAAAACAAATGCGGTTTGCTTGTAATATCCATAAACCAAATTGTTTCCATCAACTTAAAGAGCTGACTTTCATATAACCTTTGACCTAAGTATATGACCTTGCCTAATCAAACAAATTGCAGGCATCCCACGTTGCACCTATTACTCAAGTTTTGTTTAAATCCAATTGAAGTATGCGGGATATTACAATACAGGCAAATGTTAATGTTAAACAATTTTTCGCACTAACAGAAAAAAACATCAACGAAGACTGAAATGGACAAAGTGATCTCTCTATGTCTCCTGACTTCAAGAGACACTGGCACATTTGAAAAAAATAGTGCCACCCTCTAGAGTTTCAAAATTGATATTTTTGCATGGTTATAAAGCTTTTAAATATACATTAGCCCTCACCTGAATTATTAAACCCAAATCAGCGTGCCTGAGGTAAACAGAACGATTTTATAACACTTTCAGCAGACACGCGGTAATGGCGTGTAACACAAGAAAAAACACACACAAGAGTTGATTCTTTGCCATGCACCGTGTTTAAACTTTTGTCTTGACCTTTGAGGTTTAATATCACTGAATATAGTCATGCTATTCAGTAATAGACATTTGGTGATTACAGTTACGGCAAACTTTCAAAAGGTTAGCCTACAATACCTGGATATCTGATAGGCTCTTTTTAAATGTCAAAAAACGGCTTTTGGGGATGTTACTTTTTATGTGGAAATATCATGTAAGATCTCTATTCTTCCAATGGCCTAGATCATCGTTTGTGGCAAATTGAATAAATTCATATTTTATGAAATGTGCCAGTTGCCGCTTCAAGGTAGGTGACACGAAAAACAGCTTTCCCAAAGAACATGTGTTGTTTGATAGCAGTTTGTGAATGGGTCAAAGGTCACATTGGGTCATCAGAGGTAATCTGTGTACAACCCCCTATGACTCTTGGGCCAGTGGTGGTTCTGCTTGAGTATGAAGTTTAATAGGACCTTTTCAAAACGAAGTTTACTGATCATGATGATAAGGGGCCTAAAGGGTCATTCACACGCAATGTGGGCGCAGAACTTACAGTAGATGGACCCTTGATTACCTCAAAATGACCTTCAAATTTTGGTGGACAAAGATCGGTTAACTAACGAACTAAGGTTTATGACCATACAACAAGTTGAGCTGATTTGCCAATTAGGTAACCCTGTGACCTCCAAACTGACATTAAAATTTGGTCCGCATCAATGTTGACTAACACCACAATTTATGACACTCAAACAATTGAATGACTTGACCTCATTACGACCATGACAATGCATGGATTTGGTCTACATTACCACCTGCAGCGGCAGCATGAAAGGAAGCTACTGGTGTCGCCTGAGTTGGAAAACAAAACAGTAAATGCATTATCAAAACTATTGGGGGTCCTCGGACCGCTTGTGTTGCCTGCCATCGCGGTTCATGATCGATATGCCTGAGTTATGACCACTGAACTTGACATGCAACCTTTGAAGGTTTGCATGCAATTATGTAAATCCATAAATCAAGTTTGCGTTCAATTGAAACTTCAACTTTTCAATTGAGGTCAAATTATACATTCTGCCTAACTTACAATAGGCTTCATATGGACCTTTGACCTGCCATGTGACTTTGACACATAAACAAATGAGGGTTTGATTGTAATATCCATAAACCAAAATTTGTTTCCAAGTCAACTTAAAGAGCTTGACTTCATATTAACCTTTGACCTAAGTATAGGACCTTTTGACCTTATCAACAAATGCAGGATCCCAAGTTGCACCATTACTCAAGTTGTTTAAATCCATTGAAGTATGCGGATATACAATACAGCAAATGTTAATGTTAAACATTTTTCGCAATATACAGAAAAAAAACCATCAACGATAGACATGAAATGGACAAAGTGATCTCTCTATGTCTTCCTGCCTCAAGAGACCACTGACATTGAAAAATAGTGCACCCTCTAGATTTTTCAAAATTTTGATATTTTGCAGGTTATCAAGCCTGTTAAATATACATTAGCCTCACCTGAAATTATTAAGCCGAAATCAGCGTCCTTAGGTAAAAACAGAACGATTTATAAAATTTAGCAGACAACGCGGTAATGGCGGTAAAACACAAGAAAACCCACACCAGAGTTGATTCTTATGCCATGCACCTTGTTTAAAACATGGTCTGTGACTTGCGTTTTTAATATCAATGATTGAGGTCTATGATATTCATGCTAATATACATTTGTTGATTACAGTTACGGCAAACTAAAAGGTTAGCCTACAAATTACTGTATATCTTATAGGCTCTTTTTAATGTCACAAACGCTTTGGGGATGTTATTTTTATGTGTTAAAATACATGTCTATATCTATTCTTCCAATGGCCTAGATCCGTTTGTGAGCAAAATTGAAGAGGGGATTAAATTTTCATATTTTCTTGAAATGTGCCAGTTGCCGCTTCAAGGTAGGTGACACAAAAATACAGTGTTCCCAAGAAACATGTGTTGTTTGCTAGCAGTTTGTGAATGGGTCAAAGGTCACATCATTGGGTCATTCAGAGGTCAATGTGTACACCCCCATATGACTCTTGGGCCAGTGGTGGTTCTGCTTGAGTATGAAGTTAATAGACCTTTTCAAAACGAAGTTACTGTAATGATGATAAACGTCCTAAAGGGCTAAGGGTCATCACACGCAAACTGTTGGGCGCAGAACTTACATGTAGATGACCCTTGATTACCTCAAATGACCTTCAAATTTTTGACAAAAATCTGTTAACTAAACGAAACTAAGTTTTATGACCATACAACAGTTGATGATTTGGCCAATTAGGTAACCCCTGATGACTCCAAAAGACATTAAAATTTGCGCATCAAATGTTGACTAAACCACCCAAAGTTTCATGACCTTACAACAATTTTGACTGACTTGACCTACTACGACCATGACAACCTTTAAGGGGCTTTTGTGACCAAACCTAGTCCCCCTGACTTACCTAAAAAAAGGTTGAGATTTTTAAATCATCTGAACCGCTAGCCTTTGTAATCTACGTGCAAATTCGGTCGTATCTATAAGAAATTCACAATTTGTAATTTAGTATGTAAACGGACCAGAAATTCATAGCACGTGGCCTATGGGACCGTGGGAAACAAGCATTGATTATAACACAAAAACCTCAAGATCGGGATCAACTCAAAATTTGGTGAATCGCTTCTCAACAATATATAGTGAAACAATGAATAAAAACGAAGGTGCTGGAATCACGAAATTGCAACAACACTAAGGGCAGTGTCAACCCACACCCCCCCCCCCATAGGCTTTTGTTTTTACACAAATTTCTGATTTTGCACCATGTTAAACATCAACATGTTTCTATCATACAAACAAAGGTTATCCACCGCAGACAATTTGAGCGTATTTTTTTTGCTGATTTAAAACAGCTATTGACATTTAAAGTCACAAAAACCACATGGTCTTAAGGGCGGAGAAATTTTAAGCAACATTTCCGCCATCGGCGCAAGGCCAGCATGCGACTTGTAAAAGTTTGGCTGGGTAATGAAGCAGCCGCATGTTTTTGCATTGAAGGGCCATTCTTCAGTTCAAAGTGTTCAAGTGGGGTCTCCAAAAGGACGAAATATCAACATTAAGGTATACCTGGAAAATCAATGAAAATCGTAAACTTGAAGATTCTCAGAACACGAAACAATGCATTGGTGATCTTAAAAAATATCCGATTTTTAGTATATTGCCTAACGTTAACTCTTAAGTAAACGTATCTGTCGTAACGATATCTGTCGGGCCTTTTCTTAGTCGTGCTTCTTGTTGAAAGTACGTGCTCGATCACCGACGTAGTCTCTATACGTTATCAGGTATTTACCTCATACTAAAGCATGGTGTGGTATCGACTTTATGTATCATATGTATTGCAAGAGCGTAGCAGGAGGAAAGTAACGTATCTGTCGCGGCATGAACGTAACAACAGGAGGTTTCTTTAGTACTAGGGTGAAAATTGTTACGTTGAAACCAGATTTTTATGCAAAACATGTATAATATAAACATTGACATATTCGATTTATCACCAGAGGAACACTAGGTATTCAGTTATTTTAGCCATTTTGTACATTCGAATTGGTAACGTATCTGTCTGCAATAATTGGCCGACATGTCTCAGAGAACTCTTGCGAAACTTTAATAAATCCAATTATCATGGTTTTAAAACTTAAAACACTTAGTGCATAATAGAGGCTGATAAAAATGCCAAGTGCACATCTGTGATATGCGGCTCTTGTGTAACGAGCAGGGACACATTAAAGAATGGATTTGGGATGGCGACATGGCGAAAAAGAAAGAATATGCATTTTGAGCCTCATTGCTTGATACTTTCTTATTCCGGTTAAAACATCTAGTCCGGATCTTTGAAAACATAAACTCCTATTTTTGAAGTATAATTTATATTCATAACATTCATTCTTAAAAGGCCAAAAAACAAACAGCTTTAAACTGTGCAGACTGTGAGCGACACGAAAAACGACTTTTGGAACACTTTATCGGAGAATGGAACCTAAAGTATTGAAAAATCATCTGGCATACACGGCAGTTGAGATGCCACTCACACAGTTGAATCTGAATAAGCTATCATTTTGGACTGTCATTACCCTGAAAGGACTGTCTGCCAATAAAGTCGATAACTCCGGGAGATATCCGCCTTTAGGGTAATAATGATCTTGCACCAAGTGAGGAGGCGGATATTCACAGTGCACCTGGGAACTCTTTCGTTACTCCTTGGTGGTTTATGTAGGAAACTACAAGGAATTGTCTGATCTGATGTTCACTGACTTCCCAGATATCATCTGTTGAAACGCCTTAGAGCATACAAACTGCTAGCAACTCTAGTACATTAGTGGAGCTTCCTTATAATTTGACCATACACCCTTTATTTTGTGGGACTTCATGCATGCTCCCCAACCCGTCTTCGAAGCATCCGTCATAATTATAATTTGGTGTGGGATTTCATGGAAAACTTTTCCCACCATAAGGTTCTTTGAGTTGATATCCAACGGAAAATGCTACAATCTTTGTATACAAAGGGACTTATGGTGCGATCATGACGTAGTCCTTCCTTTAGTAAACTTCGAAGGTGAAAGCTGGAACGACTCATCCTCATTCTGCAGAAGGGTAGAAGGTCTCCCAAGCTTGCACAGATTCCAGCAGCAGAAGCCATAGATTTGCTAGAGAAAAAATACCCTTGCAGAATTAACAGGACGCAAATGCTTTACCTCCGTATTCTCTCTTCGGACAGAACAACTTTGGTTTCTTAAGTCCCAAGAGTGCTCCTAGGAACTCCCGGCTTTCCACTAGGAGGCAGCCTATGTCTACACTGCCCCTGTTTGTCCAGATTGATCTGGGTTTTTCATTTTGTGTCTAAAGTTTGGTCCAGAATCTGTCCCAGAAATGTCCTGGTGAAAAAATGCACCCCATCCACACAAAATTTGTCAAGGAAAGTCTAGGTTTGTCCACAATGTGTCCAGGTTTGTCCAGAAATGTCTTGATCAGGGATTAAGTTCTCCCACCATCCCAGACAGAGGTCCTACAGAGCACTCTAAACGATTGTTTATGTGGCCTAACCACCTAGGGAGTTGGGATATAGAACTTAATTGGAAATGGTCACAGCTCAATGATCAAACCTCACTGTGTTTGCATGTTGGTGGTACCATAAATATAATTATCATCTTTTATCTAATTGCATCACACTTTTTGCCCAACTTTCAATCTTCTGTGCATGTACTGCTATTTCTATGATTAATTTTGTTTCTAACAATCACTTTATTATGTAAATTGTTTTAACAATGTACAAGTCCTGCATACATAGGCAAACAGTTTTTTTTTATGGCACCACATACCATTTGTGATAATTGGCGAAGAATGCACTGTATCTTTGTCATTTTTTATTCAAACTAAGTCAGCACCAGGAGATGAATTCTTAAGTTTGGGGGGAAGTTTGTTTAATTTAGGTTAAGGGGTAGCTATTTCATACTAAGCTAACTAGGTCAATTGTTTCGTCAGATCCTGTCAAAAATGTGTGCTTTTTACAAAGATCTAGTCAACATTATACAGCAGGGTCTGTTAACTTGTGACTCACCATTTTAAGGTGACAATTATGTACACCTATCCCATTTCAGCATTGTTGTGATCCCAAAACCACATTTGTTTACATTATCCACTGTCCGCCCACTCTGACTGTCCCCAAAGACACTGTTTGTGAAAATGTGATAAGATATTTCATAAATATTTACTATGCTACACAATCGTACACCTTCACATACAAATTTTGAAATTGTTTGCAAACTACAAAACCTTTTCAAGGTCTGTTAAAATTATTAAAGTATGATTTAGAAGGAGCTGAAATTAATGTTTTTTTGGTGTGTCAGGATAGTTGCAGAGCTGCAACATTTAGTTGGAATTTTGATCTTGAATCGGGAGACTGATTAGAATTGGGAGATTTTGAAAAAATGCATCAATTTTTCACTGTGTAGCTAGGTCCTCAAGAGGGATCGAATGAAGATTTTGGCTGTGTTCAAGATCAATTGAAAGCTTCCCATGTCCGCCATTTTAAGAGCTTTCCCCATGGCCCAATTAAAGAACTGCCAGAGGACTAGTCCCATTTGGATGTTTAAAATAAAAAAGGCCATCAAAAGGTTGAAAGTAAACGCACTTTAAGGCTCATAACCTACATACCTATGAACTGCATCGTGAGATAGAGCTCTTTAAAATAGAGTTTCCTGAAAAACAAAAATTGACAGTGGCACTGCCATCTAACAGCCCCCATTTAAGGAACTGTCAGTGGAACCATCCACCAACCCTGGCACTAAATTGACTAATTATAACCTAACACTACCCATGAAGGGGCAATACTAACAAGCCGTGAAGGAGCAATACTAAAGAGGCAAACAGCAATAAAAAAGGTTCATCATCTTGTAGGCCGATCCCTTTGCACCACTGCACTTAATTTGTTAACACTGTAGACACGGCTGGAGCAGTTAAATGGTTAAATATAAAAATATTGAGTTCTGGTCGGGAGAAAAACAAGTCGGAAACATTGAACAGATTTTGTATGATGGATATGTTAATCTTTTGTCTTTAATTAACTTTGCAAAGACTCTAATGGTTAGCAAACAAATCGTTCTTCAGTTGACCAAAATAATGGTGAATGGCGAAACCAACTCTTATTTACCATGTTGAAACTTCATGCTAGTACTGCCAATACCCAGTTCCTTGTTTGTAAGCAAAAATTGGGAACGAGAAACCATTTTTGATTTTCTGAATTGGTACCCAATCAATTTGAGGTTCGTCTGTAAAGATACGCAAGGGCTATTACCAGAAAAAATGTGCTCCAACTTATAACATCAAGTCAAATCAAATCTGAGAGATTAAACCAAAAACATTAACTCTAACTAATGCCTTTATTAATATTCCACATTTTACAACTAGTGATGAATCACTTAAAAATTATAAATAAGGTATATTTCTGTTCTCAGTACAAGAGCAAAGAGTCTGGATCTATTCTAGCCTTGGTAGGGCCTATTCACAGATCATTATAGGTAAATATGGGTCCTCTTGGAGGCACTCCCCATCAAAACCATTCTTCAGTATGTAACCCCACCATGATATTCTTGAAGTAACAATAAAGTCAATGCAAAGCCCCTGAGCCTAAAAAACAAATAGGTGTTATTAGTTTAGCTGAGGAATGTTTACCCTATTACAGAACACAGTTACAATTAACCATATTGACCCTGTGCCTAAATGGAAATAGAATTTAAATGACCAATTACCGGATTAAATGTATGTAGCACAATAGGCTGTGGCAAAATAACGTGACCCTCTGCAAGACCGAACGTAAGAAGACTGAAGTATACGTCCCCGGTATTAATCCTTTTAAATAAAATTTACAGCTCGCAATTGCCATTGAATTCGGCGGGTGTAAATACAAATCTGACGGTGCCGCTATAACACTGACGGTCCGCCGTGTAGTGTTACTGCCTATGGTGATTGGTTCATGTTCGTAATTGCGCAGGGTAAAGGCGATGCTCATTGGCTTCGGTTCATTATTTCGACGAGCATGTTTACATGAAATATAATACAATTAAAGGCAGACTCTCTGAAGTGCGGCATCGGAGACGGGGCTGCAGTTACAGTCCGTGGTGGGGAAGTGAGCTCACGGATAACGCACAACCACAACGCCGCCTGATGTGACAGTTCAAGAAAGAGATCGAAAGGGAGTCAAATAAAACAGCAGGAAAATCAGCGGCTTCTGTCCCGAAAGTGTGCTGACATGTGCGAATAACTACGTATAATGCGCTGAGGAGAGCCGACGCTTGAAAGAATGTATCCCGAACGACCGGAAACCCTACCCTCGCCCTATATAACCAAAAACAAAAGAAACCCCTCCCCAATACCTTTCAAAAACAAGAAGAAAACATCTTCCTTGCTTCTTTTCCCCCCCAAAAAAAACCTCATATCCTAAAAACAAAAAAACACCCTACAACCCCCAAAAGACAAATAACATTCCCTTCAAAAAGGAAGAATACCCTCCCCCCTCCCCAAAAAGAAGAAAAAACATCCCCCCCCCCCCCCAACTCCCCCCCCCCCCAAGAAAACTCCTATCCTCCCAAAAAAAAAAATAAAACCTCCCCTACCACTCAAAAAAAAAATACTTTCCCATTTCCACAAAAAATGAATTAAAATTATTGGTGAGGAATTTCACTCTCTCAACAACTTTTCATCAAAACAAAAGGCTGTAAATCTGACTGACTGACTTACACCATATTTATTGAAACCGAGCGATGGGATGCAGTACATCGGATGAGATCGCGGTCTCCTCTTATCTGAACTAAAATCCAAATAGGAATTGCGACTCTAATCTAAATCACTTTTAAGGGACTTTCGATGAGGTAATTAGTTCGGTCTTCGAACAGTTCGGTCTTGGCAAGGGAAAAATGCCAATAAACCTGTCACCCAATTGGCTGACCTTCTGACCATTCAATCATCTGTTTTATATTCTTAAACATTATAGGCCATTGACATAATTGATTAATAGAGCCTCCTGTGGATATCTTTTTGCTTTGACCAGAGAATTGATTTGACTAAGGCTGGATTCTGCACTAAGTTTTTTGCCTGACGAATATTTCACATTCAGTTACCGAACAAATAGTTACCACAATACCTTCAAGGTGTAATTCAATGAAAAATTTTGCTCATCTCTGTAATAGTCACAAAGAAAATGGTATCGTAGCCCAACAAATTTTTTTTTCCAGGTATTTTTCCAATCATCTTATTTACATCTCAAAATTGTTGTTATTCCCCGTGTGTTTCGTTCCCACATGTTTTCCCAGACCTTAACCAAATAAGCCGAAATATTTTAATTTAGTTAAATAAAAAAAAACCCGAACATTATTTAATCAAATACAAACCCAATTTTTTAATTTAAAATCTTAATTTTAAGTTTAATATAAGGACAATCGTCCGGATAAGAATGAAGGAGGCCCTCTATAACATTATAGTTTTCTATTTCATCATCATTTGAGTTGGTGTTTTACAATTAATTTATCATGTATGCAGGTGGTTTTATCTCCAACAATCAACTAACTTGTAATCAAGAAAAAATGAGAAAGTCTGAGAAACTTCAGGGGTACACTCCTGAAAAAGCAAAGCTTAGCGCATGTGCTCCGTTACAATGACCAGTTTGGACTTAATGAAGAAACAGGAGATTTTGCATGCTGGCCCCTTGTTATCTAGCTTGTTAAATGATGCCTAAGACGACATTTGTCCTCATAAGGCTACAAGAGCTACATGAGGCCGCAACAAAACCCCAATACCTATTGTAGTGCAATGATTGTCCAAGCTTTGGATTACGTAATCGTCTTTCATGCACACGAGCAAACTCCTTTAATCAACCACAAGACCCGCAATCTTTGGCCGGCCTGACGCGCTTTTATACATGAGCAAGTAACTTAAACTCACATCACACTAATAAAATCCCAATTCAAAAAAAAAACCCCCCCCCCCCCCCCCCCACGTGGCGCAGTTTAATAGCTTTCATCCAACAGTAATGAGCAAATACACCCCTGCATTTTAGTATTATTTAATGAATACCCAGAAGCTGCGGGTCAGAGCGGTTATTAACATTGTCCATCCAAGGCTAATGAACTGAGCCCCTTGGTAGATTAGCCTGCCTTACCTCATAGTTGGTATGCATGTATAAATTATCGGGTTTTTTTTTGTGGCAATTCCATTAGTGTTCAGGCCCCCCAAAAACAAAAATGCAAAAATGGGGTGGCTTTCCCCCCAAGAACAGAATGCCCTACTGCACCCTATATGTGCTAATGTAATATAACACCATCTTTGAAAGCGGCTTGGTTCTTGGGGGGGGCAAGGGTTCAAATTTGGAAATTTCCATTACCCATTACCTGTATTTATAATTTTAAATAAAAGACACTTTTTTGAGAAGTTATGTGAAGTTTGAAATCTTTTTGAAAACTACGAAAAGTTAAACTTTGAGCATGTCCCTTTATAGTGGGGGGAAAGTTTCATCAATTTCATTCCGTTCTCATGAAAACTATAGAGGGCGTCCTTCATTCCTTCCCGGTGCGATGTCCCTTTTATAGTGTTCCATTTTATTTCATGATTTTTTAAAATTAGAATTAACATTTTTTTCTTTTCTTTAAAACTGAGTGGGGGAGTACTGACTAATTCTCCTATTACAAAATGGGAATTAATCTCCCTCATTCCCAAAGTATGATGTGGCTGAACATCTCATATGTAACTTGTAAGTCCGAGAAATGCCCTTGGTGAAAAAGGTGAGGACTTCATATTTTTCATCCCAAAAGGACAGAATAGGTCACAATACAATGAGTACATCTTTGACAAGCATAAAAGACTTTGCACAAACTAAATTTACAATTGACTTCAAGAAATAAACATTGCTACTAATTCTGTCTCCACCTCGTTTTGGAACAACACTAATTCATTTACCAAATTTTCACAAATAAACTCTCATGATAATAATGGATTATTCTATGACCATCCAATCTTGCCCATCCTGCAACAGTTAATTTCCATTCTTAATAAAATTTTTGCAGTACCCTCCGAAGTCGATTTGAAAAGTTTGATGCATATAGTAGTCAAGACAGTACCTCCTCTTAAATGGGGGTTGTGTGGATGTGTTGTATAGTACATTTTGTAAATATGGTAACGATCTTTAAATAATTGACAATAATTTGTGATCAGATAAACTGTACATATTCTTGAAAACCCTACTAAATAGTATTCTCATCATACCCAAACACAAATACGCAGTAAAGGCGTGACAGTGAACCTAGTGGACTAACTCCCTACCCTATGGTCCTTAACCTCGTCGTTGGTAATCACAACATGGTCCACAATTTTTTAAGTTGGGCACCCAAAAAAGGTGGATTTTGCACATTTTTGGTACCGATTTATTAATTGTTCCTTAATAAATTATGTTTGTCCAGCCATAGAAGAATGAAAATTTAAGGCTTATATCAGCTATTATTCCCGCTAAAATACCACCAAAATAATATCAAATATACACACTACTTAATTAGACAGTTAATTAAACATTATTTAGCAAGGGGGAAGGGGGGGATGTTGCGTTATGTGCATTTCCTAGTAATCTGTAATTGCACCTGTCAATTGATGTCCCGGCGGTCCCTGCCCCTGGGTCCCGGTAGGGCCGGGACTCTGCATGCATTTAGCCGGGATTTATCATTTTTTTCTTTTTTTCGGCCCGGGTGGGTTTTGGAATATACCGGATTGTCGGGGAGTTCACAAAAACTGGCCAAAAGGCCGGATTTTGGGCGGGGATTTTGGGCGGGATTGAGCACGGGTTTGCAATGAAGTGACCGTGACTTGCCCTTGACAATTGTCAACTAGCTAAACCGTGCCGGGGCTACTGGCGGTTAGCTTAAACCGGATTTTGAATACAAGTTGCCCGGGGAGACTGCAGTGCATTTGCAGTTGCAACCAGCTAACACAAATGCACAGATTCATTGTCTTGATGCAGCCTGCATTGCTTAAATGAAGGCATGTACAACTTGAAAAGCTGGAAACGGTTAGCTCCGATTTTAAGATTTTTTGCGTATTGCAGCAGAATCTCCCGAAGTTGAGTATTAAATGAATTCCTATTATTTCAAACCTACAAAGCTCCGATTTTAACGGGTGGCCCCAGACTCTCCATTTTTGAATCTTTTATTTAAAATATACAAACAACAAAACAACGCAGAACCTCATAAATTGAGGAATAAACTAAACATAATAATAAGATTTCAAACATCGGCAAACCGCTCCAATTTTTTACTTTTTTCGATGGCCCCAGGCCCTCCGATTAAAGATTTTTGCGTATTTTACATGTGAACCTCAAAAATCGAGTGATATTACTAATACGCCAGTACTCTATGGATAGGAGTTACAATTTCGCGTGACGCAGTGCGTTCGTCCCGCAAAAGTCTCTCCACAAAATTTAATTTTAAACAAACCACTCCAGAGTCTCTTCAAAACTGCTACAAAAAATCGGTCCGTACTCTCTGGATTTGTTTGTTTCCAGTTCCTGCGTTGTTCTCCGAAGTTTTGTATGACATTAAAAGCCCATAACTCCACTCCTCTATAATTTCAAAGCAACTTTTGATCTTAATTTTCGATTTCCTTATCTTTTTCCTCCATTGTTTAACATTCAGTGAAATACCACGGGTATATTTAAATGCTTTGGAATCTGCCTTACTTAACATTCTACCACTGTTAATGTAGTGTACATGGCCGGGCACTGTCCAAGGATTGGGCCGGGGTTTACAATGCAATGCCCCGCTATCGAGGGTCGGGACTTGGCCGTGGATTTCCACGCAAATATTGCCCGGCTGGTCGGGGACTTTGCCAGGATTTGGCCGGGTAGTGCAACATTTTAAAACTGCAACTCTGTGCAAGCCCCGGCCATCCCCGGGTACCCAGGGGCCGGGACATCAATTGACAGGTGCATAAGTGCGGTGTTTGAAATTAAATGTCACTTTAATAGCTTTATTTGATGTAGGAAACTGATGAATCATGTTGAATACATGAGTTTGCATTTGAAAAAACATAAAATAGATAAAATAGATAATTTATGTGGGCCTAATTAGTGTGTTAATTAAAAAATCACAATTGTCATGCCGTGCAGCATTTCACAATAAATATTCACCGAAATTGATCAATTTAGTGATAATTGTGTATCCTCTATTCTAAATTAGTAAACAATTAACTATTTAATGATTTTGAATTGGATTCAGTAATTAGGTTAAACTTATTAATTTAGACATGTGTATGTAGCTACATAAACGTAGAATTTGTTGTCTAATGATGACCATATAGATGTACTGTGCAGCATTTCAATAGAGAAGCAGCATTAAACAAGCTAGAGACCCCGGCTAGAGACACCAAATTCAATGTCATTTAATTCAAACTTCGATTTAAATCTAAAAACTCCTCCTTTAGACAGTATGTTTGAAGAGAATGTCTCATTACCACTTGGAAGTGTGTAGTTTATTATAATAAGCTACCATTCCGTATGATATTCTATGATATCACACGGTGTGGTGTGAATGTTAGACTAGATGTAGTGTTAATCTCAAACATTATGGCTCCATTGCTGGTTTATTTAGCCTGACAATGACAGCAGGATTTTGTCAGTAGTAGCAATAATTTACAGCACATGCACTAGAAGCTTGTACACATATAATACTCTTTTGTTTACAATAGTCAATATTACACATTTTGACACACCTATATAGGTTCTGGTTTTTTATTTGTAAAATGGAATTCAGAAGGACCCTGGTCATAAATGAGTGCAAGCATTCATTCAACGCAGTATGGTTGATTCTGTATACTAGTATTCTTTTGGACAAACCAAAACTAGGTTAAAACACCAACGAGTTTCAGTTTAACTCTGAAACACCCTGATAATAAACTCAATTTTAGGATTTTTTTCTTTGGAATAGAAGTATCCATCATCAAATTAAAGATCTAAAAAGTGATGATGGTTTGATGTAGATGAGCTACTTTGTTATTTTCAAAACATTGCCAAAGTATAATTAGTAGTATCGTTTTGCGCACCTGTATAGTAGTACTGTAATTAAAAAAAACAAGCAACCATATTTACAATTTTGGAAAGAGCAACCAATGTAACTTTAGACAACAATGAGATTAAATTTCAATTTACTACTGCGGAAAATGTGCTCTCTCATTTAAAAGTTGAGTATTTCATGTACAATTCTTTGGTTCACCCTGTATAATTATTCTGATCACCCTGGTATCAGAAGAAAAGTGTGCCATTCGAATCCTGGAACATAAGCTTTTCGAAATGAATGGTTTTATATAATTTAGATGAACGATTTGCAGACACAGTTAAAAAGGCACATGTGCAAAACGAGGCATTTTTTTCCAAATTGCAATGTGTGCAAACAATTGGGTCCCAACTTAAAAAAATGTGACCACATGGTATTTATTGTAAATATTTCAGCAACCAAAAGTAGTAGTACGTAGTAGTAAGTAGGTTCCTAAAACCAAAAGTTTAAATCAGGTTTGTCCACCGCAAAGGGTGGCTGGCCGGATTCACCTCACCCCAAATTAGTAGCAATCGCCCTTACTCCTTCCACTTCGCCCATCCTCCATCCTCAATCCTCACCCACCTCCTACTCTCCTCCTCCACGTGCTCTCCATGTCTCTTTGGTCGGCCCCCTCTTCCTGCAAACCACCCACTTCAAACTCAAAAGCCCTTTTTAAAACAGCGTCCTCATCCTGCCTCAGCAAGTGCCATACCATCTTACACATTCGCCTTCGCCAGGCGGTCAGCCGCCAGCTGCCAAACCCAAACATCTGCTTCAAATCCTCAGTCTTCTTCCTATCCATCAATCAACACAAATTGCTCTCACCATGTGCTCTCTCTGCCCTTCTCAAAATCAAAATCTCATTTTCACTCAGGCACCATGTCTCGCTCCCTTATACAGCATCACTGATCTCACCACAACTCCTGTACACCATCCCGTTCATCTTCAAAGGAAATTTTCCAAGTAACAAACTCTCACATTCTCTAAACTTCACCCACCAATACCTTACTCTGGCTGCACAGCAGCCCTTCACATCCACCACCAGCAATCATCCTGTAACCTAGGTATGTGAAACTCCTTAACTGTTTCAACATCGTCACACAAACTTTTCCATCCTTCCCCACCCCTCAAACTCCCTTTGCATCTTCACACACAAAGTCCCTTGCCACACTTGGGGTCACTCTCTTCAGTTCTTGGCAATCTCCCATGAATCCATTCCACATTTTCCACCACACTGAATTTGCCCATCACACATCTTTCCAAATATTCCACATGGGTCCACCTTACTTACTAACACCTCACCCCTCTCCCCATCACCATCAACTTTAGTCTTCCCAAGTTTACCCTTAGGGCCCTTACTCTCAAAGGCCTTAGTCCACTTCAAAAACTTTCTCCATCAAACCCTCCATTGCGCACACATTAAAAACTAAATCATCAGCCTACAGAATTCAAAACTCATTCAAAACCTCTTTTGCACTTCTCCTGGATACCACATTCAACCGCAATGCAACCACTTAACAATATGACACTTGTAAGTTGTTAAAACAGAAGTTTATATTTTTCCCTACAGGCTACATACCTGTATTTGTATGATCGTATGTTGTCAAGAAGCTTACAGAATTAAGATAGGGTAAAATGGGGTAATACAGGTCTGTAATTTCGGCGAGAATAAGAGAATCGATTCTCGCAACGATTCTCGCAAATTGATTTGCAGGAATCAATGTGATTCTCGTACATCTTTAGAATTGAACACAGTCGCGAATTAGATGATTCCGCAAAATTCATTTTTGAGAATCAAGGCTGATTCTGCACTCTGGTACGAAATTCTACCCTGGTCAATATGGACCCCCGGGGCATTATGGACCCCCCTAAGTTAAACTGTGAACTAGGGGTGGTAGGAGTAACCCTTCCATTGGTAATGAAAGAACATCATTCAACTACGGTAATTTGGTTATTAACGGAGGGAGTGTCCTGACAGTCAAGGAAATAATTAAATTTAAAATTTCCAACACGTTTTCTTATTATGTCATGGACGTTTTAAAACATCCATATTTTCTCGTTAGCCCGGTTTGAGGCGTGTTACCATGGACAAACATTGTAGTAATGAATTGACTCATGTATCAATACATGTATCAACTTTCTATCTCCCATCCAATTAAAAAATGGAAGGACACATTGTGTATGTGTGTCTGGGGTATATGGACACCCTATATCCCCATGTAAGCAACTTTATGCGGAGGGGCCATATGGACCTATGAGGTCCAATTTGAACCGGCATCTATTGCCAAAGACGGGGTGGTCCATATTGACGATGGAAGTGTTAATATGGTACCTTTGCAAAAAAAAGATTTGAAAGGTTATATCTTTATTTGGTTAGAGATGATGAATATCTGTTGGTCTGTACCTACCCATGACCGAAAGCTATCAATGATAAGAAGGAGTTTTTAACGAAAAAATCAAATATTGAAAAATGACGATCTTGCTTAAGGGGTCACATATTACCAACTTTACCCTATGAGGGATCCACCGCACGCAAATATTAATAACTCCATCGTGCCACCACTCGCTGGAGCCTACTCCGTTCGGTACCACTGTGACATTGTAAAATGGGAAAAGGCATCGTCAATGTAAACTATTTGAAACTTGACAGGAGCAAACTTTAAAGAATTTGTCTAAATTTTGATTTAGGCATAAAACAAAAAAAAAAATAACATTATGGTTGAATCGAAATTAAAGTTATGAAAAGCAGGTAGGTTGACAGAGTTTTTTCCGTGTGCGATGTGTGGGCCGTGATTCAAGCGGCACTCGATGACCAAGTTTGCCGCCGTGTCCGGTGTTTCTCAGATGCGTTGTTCCACGAAAAAGGTCTCTTTTCTTTAACTAATATTTAATGAAACTCATATCAAGTGTGAAATTGCTAATAATACTAGGGGATTAATATTCGGCTGCTTCATTAGTAGCGGTAAATGAATGAATTGTAATGTTTAACGTAAACTGGGAGAATTTGGGTTCAGGTAGTAAACTCCTTGGCGGCTGCACGCTACATCTTCCGATATAGTGCTCAGCTGTGACGAAGAATGTTGAATTTTCTGGTTATGTTTGAGGGATAATTTGTCGTACCTTTCATAAAAACAAAGGATTACTTATAATATAATTATGGACACACAACGGGTCGCACATGTTATAATTGAAACCATCCTCAATAAGTTTTGGTTCTACTCAGTTTGCCGTAGCGCCTCATTGACAGTGCATGGAAACAAATCATGATCATCGACGTGTGTGGTGCTCTTGCCCTTTTTTCGGCCCCATGATCCTTTTCGGTCTCTATATACGGAAACCTTATGCCTCGTCTCCAGAAGCTCCAAGATTTTACCCCAGTGGCAAACATTTCAGTATCAGAGACAGCTATATTTTTCTCATTTACTCCTGTGAAATCTTAGAGCCAAAAGGAGGTTCTGGTTTGGATGTGATGAGCGAAAAGTGCCCCATTTGGTTCATGACACCAATATTAATTTTACACAGTACACATGGAGATTTACAAATCCAGTTTTAAGGGAATTTTAGCTCTCGCATCAAATCGGATTGAATAATCGGCGCGAAACTAACGGAATGGGTTTTGGAGTGAAGGTCAATATATCACGATGTAACCTTCATATCCTTAAATGGGCATCCCCCTTTAATTTTACCCAACATTTTGATAGTTAGTCCTAGAGACTAGTGTAGTGAGGACTTCCAAATTTTTCCCTTGCCTTAAGTTGTATTTGTATTGTTTGGTGCAACGTTAGAGTAGACCTAGGCTAGGAACAGGAAATAGAAATTGCTTTGAAATAGATTAATTAAAAAGAGCCCTACTCATGGCTGCTACTGTAGAAACAGTTTAAATTAATTTAAAGGGCCACAATGGCCAAAAAATATTCAGACATAATGAAATAGACCCTTACAGACAGCCAGCCAAGTATCATAAATGTGTTCAGAAAAAAATTATGTGGGCATTTTTTGTTACAAGCTGGCAACCATGTCAGATCAACTGCTCATATGGTATAGTTTCTCATAAGAGTTGTTGCCAAAAATACAAATTTATTTTTTGGCCTTTTTGGGCCAAAAAAGATGATTTTTGGCCCAAAATATGATTTTTAAAAAAAAAAAAAAAAAAAAAATTAAAAAGAGCCCTACTCATGGCTGCTACTGTAGAAACAGTTTAAATTAATTTAAAGGGCCACAATGGCCAAAAAATATTCAGACATAATGAAATAGACCTTACTGAAAATCACTTCCACAAATTTGAAAACAATTTGGGTGTTTATACTATATCCAGATGTTTATTTTCTCTCAATAGCGCGTCTAAGTCACGACCGTACTCAAGCCAATTCACGCCTGCCCTCAGCATAGCAACAAGTTGAACAACAACAGCTAATTTTAAACCAACCAATCACGGGCACGCGTAACGATCCAAACAGCCGCGTATGTGACTGCGTGCACTGCACCACACGCGTTAGCAATGGCAAAACCCTGTGAAAAGGAGAAAATAAACTCCTGGACAGATAATACATTTAGTAGTGTAAGCCTCACCTTTTTTTTTTTTCATTTTGGTCTTTCCTGGCGACGGTTCGGCCTTAAGTGTATTCTGGAATTAGGAGTGCTAGCCTATACTCGGGCTATGCTATAGTTAATGCCATGGCAGCGACTCTCTATTTCTCTTGCGGTGTTGTATCTCACATTTTCCGAAACCATTTTACACTATGTGCACATGATAGCAAACTTACGAACCTCCTGCATAAAGCCAACAACTTCAGCGTGAATTTTGTATTCATTTTCTAGTCAACATCCAAGGATAAAATTGCTTCGTTCAGACACTAAAATCCGTAGGCCCTAGGGAAAGTTCACCGCTACTCGTAGTCTCATTGCAGTCGCTGTATAAAATACTGGCCTCTCACTCTGGGATGCGGGTTCTGGCCTAACCTAGTGTAGTCTTAAACACGTAAAAAGGTACACTCAGCATGACACAGTAAATGACTCGACTGAGAGCACTAGGTTAGGCACGCATAACTAGTTTACATTCCGTAAAAACAGTAAAAACAGCAAGAGGTGGTGGTAGTCGGTGGCAATTCCTGCCACGAAAAATCAATGTGTTGACATCCCTGTTAGAATTACAGTGTATCTAGCATATTTTGTGACACGATTCAAAAGCATTCAGACATTGTACTTCATTTATTAAGATATTGATCTGACAAGTGAAAGGTGAATTAGCTGGGATTAGCACATACAATAGCAATGATCTAGGCTGATGACTGCATGCTTTTCAAGTTTGATAAAATGCTGGCAGTATTGTCAGCATCCTTGGTTGAGAAGTGAAGCTTACAAGGAAAATAATATTAGTTCCTTTTCCCTTTTTACAAAAAAAAATAAACACCCAAATTGTTTTCAAATTTGTGGAAGTGATTTCAGTAAGGCGACGAAAATAAAAATCCCTGTTTTACGGGCCCGACCGACCCTGATTTTTCAGTTTTGCAGCATTTTTTTTTTAGTTTTTCCAAAAATCATGAAAAATCAGCCTGTTTTTAGCCCAAATTTATCAATTTTGGCAAATATTTTAAAGAAAATTTGTAAAAAATTTTTCATTTTTTCTCTTGATTTTTCAGATTTTTGGGCTATTTTCGGCCAATTTTTGAGCTCCAGAAAAGAAAAAAAATTAAAAAAGAAAAAAATTCGCCCGACCGACCGACCCTACTCGAAAGGTCCGCTCGCCCGTAAAACAGGGTTTTCTTTTTTTGTGGCCTAAGGGTCTATTTCGTTATGTCTGAATATTTTGTTTGGCCATTGCGGCCCTTTAAGGACAGTGTCACCTTGGAAGTGTCCGAGTTATCTATTTGGGGTTGTAACTTTGCAAATATTTGATTATTGTATGTAAAAGTTATACATTTCTAGAAAGAAAATTTGACGATGAACCCGATGATGGCATCCGATTAATGTAAAGCTTGCCGTATTTTGAGAAAAATACTAAAAAAACATGATTTTGCCCCAAAATTTTCAGACAGCATAACAAAAACAATTTGAATTTTCATGATTTCTTATGTTATTTTTTAGAGACGAGACAAATTTGTCTAGGGACGGTTTTTCATTTTTTTTAAAATAGAGCTTTTCGAAATATAAGGAAAAATGTCAAAAAAGTGTGATTTTTACCTTTCTTTTCCTAAATTTGAGTATATATTGGAGAATATCTTTAGTTAGAAACCGAAAAATGAAAAATTGAGAAAACCGTCCCTAGAGAAGACCGATTGCTATCGTAGGATTTCAAGTTTAACCTTACCTTTTACTTCGGTATTTTTGGAGTTATCTTGTCTGAAAGTTTGCCAAATTTTGCGAAAATTGAACATTGAGAAAATCTGTGTTTTAGTAAAAAAGTGACTTCACGCCATTTCAAGCTGTCTCTTTCTCAAATAACTTTACCTTTTAACTTCAAAATTGAGTATGTTGTGCAAGTGATGAAAATACATCTTTATGCACTATTGAATCAAATCTCTTTTGTCTTCAACTCCAAAAATCAGAAGAAATTGAAATTTCATCTGGTCTAAATTAGCGCTTTGTTTACATTTTCAAATTTTATTTTTTGTTTTTCCAAGATGCGTTCGCGCAATAGTACATTAAACATGCGCACGTTTCATTACGCAGCAAAATTTCACCGCGCGACGCGATGCTGCGCCTTGCGCCTGACGGCGTGTAATGTGCTTAAATTCCCGCCGTTATGACCATGTGGTTTTTGTGACTTTAAATGGAAAAATAGCTGTTTTAAATCGGCAAAAAAAAAAACAAGTCTGCATTGGATAACCTTTGTTGGTAACGATAGAACACATGTTGATGTTTAAAATGGTGCAAAAATCAGAAATTTGTGTAAAAACAAAAGCACTAGGGTTCATACTGCCCTTAAATGAAGTCAATCTATTACCTGGTAGCAGGCTGGTTCTTGCAAACTTGCAATTTCTAGCTTGAGATCATAAGTTTGCCTGTTCCAACACAAAAAGAATGTGTCCTGTACATCACGATATCATCTGTACAGAGATTGAAAATGCTAATTAATTAGCGCTAATGAGTCACGACCTTCGCTAATGACAATACAATACCGCCCCAATTGTGACGTAAGAGGTTCACCAAACTTCGGGACCGCTCGGTCCCCTTCGCCAGTGACGCATGATTTTTCCACAGGCCCGTAACCAGGATTTTTTTGGGAGGGGCGATTTTTTTTCAAAAGGGACCGTCTTCCCCAATTTCACTCAAAGGGGGAGGGCAAATTTGCCTAAAGTAGACCGAAATTGTAACCTTTTTTCTGACAAAATACCATAAACCCCATAATTTTCGGCTCACTCCGCTCGCAAAATCAATTATTTTTGCCCCATTTTTAGGGGGTTTTGGAGGATTTTTGAAATATGGGGGCATCTGCCCTCCTCGCCCC